>PVIH01005502.1:0-123114 GCA_004025045.1 Sigmodon hispidus | reverse complement strand
CAGCCATCCAGCCATCCAGCCATCCAGCCATCCAGCCATGCAGCCATGCAGCCATCCAGCCATCCAGCCATCCAGCCATCCAGCCATCCAGCCATCCAGCCATCCAGCCATCCAGCCATCCAGCCATCCAGCCGTCCAGCCATCCAGAGGAAGAGTGAAAGTAAGATTCACAGAAGAGAGCAGTGAAAGCTCAGAGGTAAAGACATATAGGACACTTGTTTTCCTTTCTTTTTTTATTATGAATAAAGTCACATTTTCTATCTGTGTATATCCTTATTCAAGGTCCTTTCCCTCTCCCACCCCCTCCAGTCACTCTCTTTTCTCCACATCATCCCATCTCCTCCACAGCAAGGGCAGGAGGTCACAAGGTCCAATATTGCTCAGTTCAGCATATACAACTGGCAGATCCAGTTTCCTCCCCCCAACATCAGCACTGAGTCAGGTGTTCCTCTAGAGGGAGAGGGATCCAAGGGGTCAGTCCAAGGCTGTTCAGTGTTGTGGTTTGCGGCTTGGACATCCTTTGTTTTTGGCTTTTTTGTTTAGAGTCCACTAATGAGTGAGTATATACCCTGCTTATCTTTCTCGGTATGAGATCACTCAGGAGGATATTCTCCAAATCCATCCATTTATCTGCAAATTTTAGGATATCATTTTTTCTTACTGCTGAGTAGTATTCCATTGTGTAGATGTACCACAGTTTATTAACCCATTCTTCAGTTGAGGGGCCTCTAGGTTGTTTCCAGGTTCTTGCTATTACAAATAATGCTGCTATGAACATAATTGAGCTAATACCTTTGGAGTGCCACTGTGCATCTTTAGGGTATACACCCAGAAGTGGTATTGCTAGATCATTGGGGAGATAGATTCCCAGTTTTCTGAGAAACTGCCATACTGCATTCCAGAGTGGCTGAATAAGCTTACACTCCCACCAACAATGGAGGAGTGTTCTCCTTGCTCCGCATCCTCTCCAGCATAGGCTGTCATCTGTGTCTTTTATCTTAGCCAATCTAACAGATGTCAGATGGTATCTCAAAGTTGTTTTGATTTGCATTTCTCTGATAGCTAAAGATGATGAGCACTTTTTCAGGTGCCTTTCAGCCAACTGTAATTCTTCTGCTGAGAATTCCCTTTTTAGTTCTTAACCCCATTTTTTGATTGCGTTATTCAAGGTTTTAGGCTCTAGTTTCTTGAGTTCTTTATATATTTTAGAGATCAGTCCTTTATCACTTGCAGGGTTGGTGAAAATCTTTTCCCATTCTGTAGGTTGTCATTTTGTCCTATTGAGAGTCATTGGCTTTACAGAAGCTTCTCAGTTTCAGGAGGTCCCACTTATTGACTGTTGTTCTTAGTGTCTATGCCACTGGTGTTATATTTAGGAAGTGGTCACCTGTGTTAATTTGTTGGAGGATATTTCCCACTTTCTTTTCTATTACGTTCAGTGTGGCGGGGTTTCTGTTAAGGTCTTTGATCCACTTGGATTTGAGTTTTGTGCAGGGTGACAGGCTTGAATCTATTTGCAATTTTTTTACATACTACCAACCATCTGTGCTGACACCATTTGTTAAATCTTTTTTTCCATTGAGTATTTTTGGCCTCTTTGTAGAAGAAAAGGTGTACATAGGTTTTTGGTTTAATGCCCAGATCCTCAGTTCGATTCCATTGATCCACAACTCTGTTTTTATGCCAGTACCAGGCTGTTTTTATTACTGTAGCTCTATAGTATAACTTGCAGTCTGGGATGGTGATGCCTCTTGAGGTTCTTTTGTTGAGCAAAATTGTTTTGGCAATCCTGGCTTTTGTGTTCTTCCAAATGAAGTTGAGTATTATTATTTCAAGTTCCGTGAAATATCTGTTGGGATTTTGATGGACAGTGCGTTGAATCTGTAGATTGCTTTTGGTTGAATTGTCATTTTTACTATGTTGATCCTACCAATCCAGGAACATGGGAGAGCTTTCCATTTTCTGATATCCTCTTCAATTTATTTCTTCAGTGATTTAAAGTTTTTGTCAAATAGATCTGTTACTTCTTGGTTATAGTTACTCCAAGATATTTAATGCTATTTGCAGCTATTATGCAGGGTGATGCTTCTCTTATTTCTTTTTCAGCCCTTTTATCTTTAGTGTATAGGAGGGATACTAATTTCTTTGAGTTAATCTTGTATCTTGCTACATTGCTGAAGGTGTAGAAATTTCCTGATAGAATTTTTGGGTCACTTATGTATACAATCATAACATCTGCAACTAGAGATAGTTTCACTTCTTCTTTTTCAATTTGTATCCCCTTAATCTCCTTTTGTTCTCTTATTGCTTTAACTAAAACTTAGAGAACTGTATTGAATAGATAAAGGGAGAGAGGACATCCTTGTCTAGTTCCTGATTTTAGTGGGATTGCTTTGAGTTTTTCCTCCATTGAGTATAATGTTGGCTGTTGGCTTCTTGTAAATTGCCTTTATTATATTGTAATATTTTCCTTGTAATCCTGATCTCTACAGGACTTTTATCATAAAGGAGTATTGGACTTTGTCAAAGGCTTTTTCAGCATCTAAGAATATTACCATGTGGTTTTTTCCTTTAGTTTGTTTATATGGTGAATGACGTTTATAGTTTTTCATATGTTAAACCAGCCCTGCATTTCTAGTATGAAGCCTACTTGGTCATAGTGGATGATATTTTTTACACATTGTATACAGTTTGCCAAAATTTTGTTGAGAATTTTAGCATTAATATTCATGAGGGAAGTTGATCTTAATTCTTTTTTGTTTTGTCTTTGAGTGGTGTCAGTATTAGGGTAATTGTGGCATCATAAAAGGAATTTGGCAATATTCCTTCAGTTCCTACTGTGTGAAATAGTTTGAGGAGTAATGGTAGTAATTCATCTTTGAAGGTCTGGTAGAATTCTGCACTGAAATCATCTGGCCCTGGGATTTTTTACTTGGGAGGGTTTTAATGACAGCTTCAATTTTGTTAAGTGTTGTAGGTCTGTTTAGATAATTAATCTGGTCTTCATTTAATTTTGGTTAATGATCCATGTCCAAAAAGTTGTCTATTTCTTCCAGGCTTGTGGAATATAGATATTTAATGTATGAACTGATATTTCTCTTGATTTTCTGGGGGTCTGTTGCTATGTCTCCTTTCCATTTCTGATTTTGTTGATTTGGATACTCTCTCGGTCTCTGCTTTTTGATTAGCTTTGATAAGGGTTCATCTATGTTGTTGACTTTCTCAAAGAAAAAACACTTTGATTTGTTGATTCTTTGTATTGTTCTTTTTGTTTTAATTGTATTGATTTCAGGTCTATGTTTGATTATTTCCTGCCGTCTACTCCTTCTAGATGACTGTGCTTCTAATTGTTCTAAGGCTTTCAGCTGTGTTGTTAGTTCTCCAGTGTGGGATTTTTCTAGGCTTTTTATATAGGCATCTAGTGGTACGAATTTTCCTCTTAAGACTGCTTTCATTGTGCCCCACAAGTTTGGGTACATTGTGGATTTATTTTCATTAAATTCTAGGAAGACTGATTTCTTTCTTATTTTCTTCCTTGACACAGAGGTGGTTCAGCTGAGTGATGTTTAGTTTCCATGAGTTGGTAGGCTTTTTTTGGGTTTTGATGTTGTTGAACTTTAGGCCCTGGATTTCTGATATGATACAAGGGATTAATTCTATTTTTTTTGATCTGTTGATATTTGCTTTATGACCAATTATGTGGTCAATTTTAGAGAAAGTTCTATGAGGAGATGAGAAATATGTATATTTCTTTGTATTTATGTAGAAGTTTCTATATATATCTATTAAATCCATTTGCATCATAACGTCTTTTAGACTCTTTATTTCTCTGTTGAGTCTCTGTCTGGTTGACCTATCCAGGGGTGAAAGTGGGGTGTTGAAAGTCTCCCACTATTAGGGTGTAAGAATTGATGTGGGATTTGAGCTTTAGCAGTGTTTCTTTTACATAGGTAGACGACCTTATGTTAGGGGCATAAATATTCACGATTAAAATCTCCTCTTGACCAATTTTTCCTTCGATGAATAAGTAATGACCATCTTGGTCCCTTTTAATTCCTTTTAGCTTAAAGTCTACTTTGTTAAATGTTAGGATGGCAATCCCACCTTTTCCTAAAACCATTTGATTTAAAAATCTTTTCAACCCTTTACTCTGAGCCTTTGTCTGTCTTTGTGATTGAGGTGTGTTTCTTGTATACAGCAGAAGGATGGCTTCTGTTTTTATATCCATCATGTTAGGATGTATCTGGGATCCTTAGGTTGGAATTTTCCCTCTAATGCTTTCTGGAGGGCCGGATTCGTAGAAAAATATTGTTTCAGTCTGAATTTGTCAAGAAATATCTTGTTTACTCCATCTATGGTGATTGATAATTTTGCTGGGTACAGTAGTCTAGGTTGGCAGCCATGCTCTTTTAGTGTCTTTATAACTTCTGACCATGCCCTTCTTGCTTACATCATTTCCATTTGGTAGTCAGGTCTTATTCAGATGGGTCTGCATTTATAAGTAAGTTGGTCCTTTTCTTTTGCAGCTCTTAAATTTTTTTCTTTGTTCTGTATGTTTTGTGGCTTGATTATTATGTGACAAGCTGACTTTTTTGGGTCATATCTATTTGGTGTTCTGTAAGCTTCTTGTATCTTTATAGACATTTCCTTCTTTAAGTTAGGAAAGTTTTCTTCTATGATTATTGAATACATTATCTGTGCCTTTGAGCTGGTATTCTTCTCCTTCTTCTATTCCTATTATTCTCAAGTTAGGTCTTTTCATGGTGTCCCAAATTTGCTGAAAATTTTGAGTTATGGCTTTTTTGGCTTTAGTATATTCTTTGACTGATGTATCTATTTCCACTATTGAGTCTTCCACTTCAGAGATTCTCTTTTTCATCTCTTGGATTCTGTTGGTTATGCTTGTATCTGTAGTTCCAGCTCTTTTCTTCAGATTTTCTATTTCCATCTATGCCTCATTTTGTGCCTTTTTTTATTGCTTCTATTTCTGTTTTTAGTTCTTGGAATGTTTCTTTCATTTTTTGGTTTACCTTTGCTTGGTTTTCTTTCAAGGATTTGTTCATCTCTTTCAATTTTTTGTTTGTATTTTCTTTTTTTCTTTAAGAGAAATTTTTATATCCTATTTGAACACTTCAATAATCTTCATAAAGGTGTTTTTGGTGTTGTTTCCTTCTGCTTCCTCTTCAATCCTCTTCAGGTCTTGTAGTTGTAGAGCCACCAGTTTCTTCTGGAGTCGCCTTGTTGTCTTCATATGTATTTTTGTACTGGCATCTTCCCCTGGCTTCAGTGGTTCATGATTAGGCTGCTCCTAATCAGTTGTGGCAAGAGAACTTGTGTGTCTCCTGTCTCCTCTGAGCAAGCATTCTGTTCAATCTCTGGACAGGGATCTGAATTTCAAAGCCTCAGTCCTTCTCTGATGACACAGTTTGCCTTGAAGGTCGGGCTCACTGTGTAATGTCCCCTCTTTTAGTTTTGTCTGGAGGAGCCCCTCATAGCCAAACCCTAGTCCTGTTTGCTAAGGAGAGTCTGGGATCAGACTCTACAGATTGAAGCTGCTCTGGGAAAGCAACTTTCATGACAGGGGATCAGGTGCTGGAATCTGCTCATCTCTGGATGGGGTCTGAATTTCAAAGTCCTCAGTCTTCTGCTGATGCAGTTGGAGGCAGAGCCAGCAGTGCAAGGACCCCTCTTTTAGTTGTGGCTGGAGGATCCTCTCACAGCCAAACCCTAGTCCTGACTGCTCAAATGGGATAATTTAAGATAAGAAAATCTGGCAAGAACAAGCCAAACTAAGGCCAGGCATTCAAAAATATGAATAATCCTATATGTGTTATTTATTGGGAGCTGATTGATGGCCCCCCAATAATAACAAGTATAAACAACATCATTTTGTGATGCAATGTGAAACTAGAGTGAAAGAAAAGCCAACAACAAATTACTCTAAAGATAAGTCCCATGCCTAGTGGTAGATAACAAATAGAAATGAATTCAATGACATCACTAGAGATTCTTTGTTTCATAATGTTGTGTCAGAGTTTTGTTTGTTCATTTTATATGACCTATACATATATACTATGGCTTTTGATTTTGTGTTTTTATGAGATTTCTGTGAGTGTAAATGCATGTTTTGTTTGTTTGTTTGTTTTATACTATTCTGATGTATTTATATTTTGTTCTGCAGTATTTTATTTTATGGTGATATATTACATACTTAATAAAACCTGAAATATTAAGAGACGGCCCACAGTCAAATTCTAGGTAGACAGCTCAAGAATTTCATGATCCTTGAGTACAAGTACAAACAGCTGAGATTCAATAGCACACACCTTTAATCCCAGCACAGGGAAAGCCAGGAGTGGTGACCCTAAATCCCATAACTCCAGAGACAGAACTTCCTGTGTTTCTGTGAGTGCAAGGTCAGGTAGAAATAGAGTAGTTCACACCTTTAACCCAACCTGGATGGGATGGAGCTGACAAGAAGGGTATGTAAGGCCTCTTAGGAACCCAGCAGAGGCAGAAGTGAGCAGCAGAAGCAGCAGGAGAGAGGCTGAGGAAGTTATAAGAGAGCTGGGTGAGCAATGACTGTGGCGTTTCCTCTCTGATAGTTCAGACTTCACCCGATATTTGGCTCAGAGTCTCTTTTATTACAATATGAATTGGTGCTACACTATTTAGTTATTATTCCTTAGAGACCTGTTAGTTTTCAAAGGAGAAACAGAAAGTGTGTGAATCTAGACAGGAAGGAAATAAGGGAATTAACTGGGAAGAACTGAGAAAAAAGAAACTATAATCTAAATACATTATATGAAAAAAATCTATTTTCTATTTTCAATAAAAGAAAAAATTTCAGTCTTTTGTACACTGATATATTATTTGAGAGAATGGGCTGATTCAATAGCTGGGGAAATGTAAGAAGTATATTTTTCTGAAAGTCATTCCTTATTTTAATTAATGAAAACCTTAAATGTTCTCATAGGGTCTTTGAGAATTTTAGTGATGATTATAAATATATAAATGCAAAAATAAGACTGTTGGAAGAAAGTAATGTGAGGAGAATTGTGGCATCAACTCTCCTTCCTGAGCTCTGGCTCTGGATTAAGGAGGGAAGCACCCCCCTTGTTCTTTGTAAGTAAAGCAGTTCTCAAAATGATGGGAATAATTTAAATCTGAAGGCCAGAGCTTGACAATTTAAACCTAGTTGATTATATGAAAAGCTATATGTAAATAGGTGAAAGGTATTATTTTTGTACAATTCATTTCCCTATAAACCCAAGTGCAACCAACTACCACTACAACATGAGGAACATTTCTTGTGTGTAGGAAAAGTTCAGATTCAGGCCTCTGAGAATCTGTAGACTTAAGTCTTCCAGAAGAAAATAAGTTAATACATATCAGGATCAATAAGGAATAAGCCATCATGAAGGAGATGTTAGAAACTTTGAAAGTTCACCACAGAGTCTGAATTAAGAACAATTATACACAGACTATGAGATAGATGTGTCTTTATGCCAAAATAAGAAGACCATATGAGAAACCAGATCCTCAGAGGTTACTACAAACTTTGGTGAACAAAATCAATGCTAGAAACAGAAAGATATACAATGTTTCTGGATCTTTGTCTTCTGCTGGCATCTCTGTTCTGTTCTTTCTCCTTTTGGAGTTATGTTAGTCCAGTAGCCCCTCCCACACTTCCTGTCTACCTTTGGCCAATCAGCATTTTTATTAAACTAGTAGGCAGGACAATTACTGGCAATATAACAACATAATCCTACTACATTTCTCCTTTTTATTTCTATTAAAAACAAGAACCTCAAATCTAATATCATTTTTCCCATTATCTACAACTTATAACCAATACTGTAAACAAACACAAACATCCATAATCCAGTTTTTAAGAATATGGCTTATTTCTGTAGGCTATTTTGTGCTAAATGGGGGTGCTGGCAATCTCATGGGGACCCAAAGAAAAATTTAGGATTATGAACAAGTCTGTAGTGGAGTAGTCTGTAAGGCTAGGCCATCTCAACCAATCTCCTTGAAGTTGTTTTGGATGCAGAACTCAGAGGAAACTGCAACAGAGTTGCTCTGAGATGCTGAATCATTTGGCACATCTGTTTTCATTGGAGACTTTTCAAGGGGTCTTTCTTTATCAAACCTTATTTTTTTAACCAGGAATAAACCCACAGGCTCTCATTTCCTGTGAAAATAAAGAGAAAACCTCTTCTCCTAAGTAGCATATCTTTTGATTATAATTTTAAAGTCAATTCATTTACAAAATATATATGTTGGATTAATCCAGAAGCATTTTCAATCAAATGGTTTTTAGCAGCTTTTCCTACTTCATTTTCTGTGAAAAACTTAAAGACAAGACAATAACATACAGTATCTAAACATTCTTTATATTTAATCTTTATATGGCTTATTACTATTTTATTACTCTTTCTTTCTAAGAACTTTATCCTTTTGCTTTTTTCTCTCAAGTATATTTATTTTAACAAACTCTAAACCAATTAGAGTTTTTTAAAATCTGTCTTTACTGTATATCTCTTATGTCTTATCTTTGCTTGGCTAGGCTGGCTGATTCCACCCAACTACCTCTATTTTTTTCTGTTTCTGACCACATCTTTAATCTGCTAAGGTGTGTCTAAGGATTAAAGGCTTCACTAAGGTGGCTGGCTGGCTCCACCAGATCCTAGTCTAACTTCAGAGGAGTTAGCTTTTTAGTTGAGGTACTGATAGGATACACAATTACTACTCTGGGGAATTTTAGGGTCCATATAACCACCAAGTAAAGCACTGCCATCTGCTCATGAGCTCCATTTGGCAGTAGAGCCTCTTAAAAGACTCACAAGTGTTTTGCCTCTAAGGCTGAATTTGGAAACTTCACTTAAAAAGGCCGTGCCTCTGCTTATACCCAGCAAACAGAGCTCATCTAAGAATATGTTGCTGCTACTAAAAATCAGTCTTTGACTTTGTTTCCTTTTTGTCCCTATAAACAGAAACCTTAAATCTACCATATACAGCTCCTTGCTTACATCGAGGAACAGGAACCAGCCTTGTTGCAGTTTAAATTGGTTATAGCAAACATGCCATGCTGTAATTTTGTAATACAACACTCAGTCGCTTTGCCATGACCCTCTTGAGAGACACAACTTAGAAGCTGTTTTTGGATCTGTTTCTGTGCTCTAGACTGCTTTTAAGATTTTTATGGCTTTATGTAAGTATATTTTACCCACATTGGTGCACCATTTGTAGCAATAGGTTTTTGGCTTGGACTTTCAGGCCTAGCTCTGAGATTTGGAAACACTCACAGCCCTACTGCTGCTTAGCACCAAATAGTCACACAATGGCTTATATTAATTTTATGCTGATCAGCCTAGGTTCCAGGCATATAAGTTGCTAGCTTTTCACTGTTAAACTAAGTCATGATTCTTATCTTGTTCTGCCATGGAGCTTGGTACCTTTTTTCAGAGCAACATTTCAACTTTTTTCCTTTGCATCTCCTGGCATCTTTGTGAAGTCTCCTGGCATCTCTGCTCTGCTCTTCCTATTCCCAGAGTTTTCTAAGTCTGATAGCTCTACCCACACTCCCTGTCTGCCTTCAGTCAATCAGCATTTTTTATTAAACTACTAGGTCAGATAATTATTTACAATGTTAACAACATAATCCCACTACACTGTCTCTTTTCACAGGGTGGTCACATTGAATGCATTTCCTTTGTTTGTGCTCTAGTCTCTCTCTCTCTCTCTCTCTCTCTCTCTCTCTCTCTCTCTCTCTCTCTCTGAGTGTATGTGCATATGTATATGTGGTATGTGAGTGGTGTGTTTCACACATGTGATCTGAGACATTCAAAATAGTAGATAGGAAACAAAGAGAACACAATTGAATCTGTGACTTAAAACTTTAGTGAGAGTGCACTCTGTAGCAGGCACAGATAGAGTCTGCCTGTCCCATTCCCCCCAGCTGCTGTTGAGGGAATTTGCAGGGCTACCCACCTCCACCTCCAACTGAGGTAACAGATAAAGACTGGGGTCCCTGAAGGACAGACTCAGACCCCGCCAAGAGGTGAGGAGGGGTCACCAGGCCCAAGTGCCTATATCCCAGCCAGGGAGGGAGAGTTGAGCTCCCATCAGTTCTGGTTCCACGTCTGAGACCAGGTGCTGTCTGCAGAGCTAGTCCCAGCGCACTCTGTAGCAGGCACAGATAAAGTCTGCCTGTCACCATACCCCCAGCTGCTGCTGAGGGAATTTGCATGGCTACCCACCTCCACCTCCAACTGAGCAAACAGATAACAACTGAGGTCCCTGAAGGATAGACTCAGACCCCGCCCAGAGAGATGACAGGAGGCACACAAGCCCAAGTGTCACAACTGACCAGGAGCTACCTAATCGTGAAGCACTGAAGCCATAGGCAAACGTCAGTGCAAAAACTTACATAATAATACAAAGAACAACAAGGTAACTACAGAAGAAAGTGGCAATCTTACAAATACAAGACCTGAACTGAGCAATGAAGAGGAAACAGAAGGAAGCAACACCAAAAATTCCTTTTTGATGATCATCGAAGCTCTCAAAGAAGATATGAAAAATAGCCTTAAAGAAATAGAAAATACAAACAAAAAATTGGAAGAGATGAACAAATCTATGAAAGAAACACGCCAGGAATTAAAAGCTGAAATAGAAGCAATAAAAAAGGCACAAAATGAGGCAAAGATGGAAATAGAAAATCTGAAGAAAAAAGCTGGAACCACAGATACAAGCATAACAAACAGAGTTCAAGAGATGGAAGATAGACTCTCTGAAGTGGAAGACTCAGTAGCTCAAATAGATATATCAGTCAAAGAAAATAGTAAAACTAAAAAAGTCAAAACTCAAAATGTTCAGGAAATCTGAGACACCATGAAAAGACCTAATTTCAGAATAATAGAATAGAAGAAGGAGAAGAATACCAGATCAAAGGCACAGATAAAGTTTTCAATAAAATCATAGAAGAAAACTTCCCTAACCTGAAGAAGGAAATGCCTATAAAGATACAAGAAACTTACAGAACACCAAATAGATATGAGCCCCCAAAAAAGTCAGCATGCCACATTATAATCAAGCCACAAAACATACAGAACAAAGAAAAAATTTTAAGAGCTGCAAAAGAAAAGGGCCAACTCACATATAAAGGCAGACCCATCAAAATAATGCCTGACTACTCCGTGGAAACAATGAAAGCTAGAAGGGCTTGGTCAGAAGTTATACAGACACTAAAAGAGCATGGCTGACAAACTAGAATACTATACTCTACAAAATTATCAATCACCATAGATGGAGTAAAGAAGGTATTTCAGGACAAAGTCAGACTGAAAGAATATCTATCTACCAATCCAGCACTACAGAGAGTATTAGAGGGAAAACTCCAACCTAAGGACCACAGATACACCCACAAAATCATAAACAATCAATAATTCCACAGAAGAATACCCCAGAGAAAGGAAATACAAACAAGTTACCACCAAAAATGGCAGGAAATATGAATCAATGGTCACTAAGTTCCCTTAATATCAATGGTCTCAACTCTCCTATAAAACTCTCTGACACACTAACAAGATGGATACAACAACAGAAGCCATCCTTCTGTTGCCTACAAGAAGCACACCTCAACTGCAAAGAAAGACACAGGCTTATAATAAAGGGTTGGGATAAGATTTTCCAGTCAAACGGTCCTAAGAAACAAGCAGGGGTTGCAATCCTAATATCTAACAAAGTAGACTTTAAGCTAAAAGCAATTAAAAGGGACTAAGATGGTCACTACTTATTCATCACAGGAAAAATTGGTCAAGAGGAGATTTCAATCCTGAATATTTTGCCCCTAGTATAAGGGCGCCTACTCATGTAAAAGAAACACTGCTAAAGCTCGAATCCCACATCAATTCTTATACCCTAATAGTGGGAGACTTCAATACCCCACTTTCAACCCTGGATAGATCAACCAGACAGAGTCTCAACAGAGAAATAAGGAGTCTAAAAGAGGTTATGATGCAAATGGATTCAATAGATATCTACAGAAGCTTCCACCCAAATGCAAAGGAATATACTATTTCTCAGCTCCTCATGGAACTTTCTCCAAAATTGACCACATAATTGGTCATAAAGCAAATATGAACAGATACAAAAAAATGGAAATAATCCCTTCTAACATATCAGACCACCAGGGCCTAAAATTAGAGTTCAACAACATCAAAACCCAAAGAAAACCTACCAACTCATGGAAACTAAACATCACTCAGCTGAACCATCTCTGGGTCAAGGAAGAAATTAAGAAAGAAATCAAAGTCTTCCTAGAATTTAATGAAAATGAATCCACAACTTATCCAAACTTGTGGGACACAATGAATGCAGTCTTAAGAGGAAAACTCATAGTGCTAGATGCCTATATGAAAAACCTAGAGAAATCCCACCATAGACACCTAACAGCTCAGCTGAAAGCCTTAGAACAATTAGAAGTGAACTCACCTGGAAGGAGTAGACAGCAGGAAATAATCAAACTTAGAGCTGAAATCAATACAATTGAAGCAAAAAGAATAATACAGAGAATCAACGAATCTAAGAGTTGGTTCTTTGAGAAAGTCAAGAAGATAGATAAGCCCTTAGCCAAACTAATCAAAAAACAGAGAGAGAGTGCTCAAATCAACAAAATAAAAAAAAAAAAAACTTTAGTGATAAGTTTACTTAAGACAAAGCACAAATCAACATACAAAAGAGTTATTACTAGGAAAAATTACAAAACTTTACTTTGAAGAAAGAACAATGGCTGCAAACTCCCCTAATATTCATTAGATTCAATGTTAGAACCACTGTTGTGAAGCCATGAATGATTTAGAATTTTAAAATTGGAAAAAATAGATTAATATTATATGTCAACAAATACATACTTTAAAATGAATAATCATCCATGGAATATATAGCATGTAATCATAAAACATATAGAAAATGCCAATAAGATGATCAAGTCATTTAAAAAATGAAACATCTTCATGAAGTAAAGCTCAATGATAAATATATCAAGAATTGGTTAATTTCATTAGCAGCTGAAAAGATGTGAATTAAAATTATAATAAAAATCACCACATTTTAAAACATAATTTAAAAGTCTGACTGTTAGGTTGTTTCATTGCTGTGGTCACACCCCCCACTCTGACATAGATGTGCCTACCTTTAAAAGCTGGGTTTGGCTATGGTCACCTTCTGCTGCCAGCACAGTGCCCTGCCCACACAGCCACCAGCTCAGGTGGCTCGGTCCCCTGCGGCCCACCATCACCTGTGACAGCCACCATGCACCTGGGCCTCCCTCCACAAAAGGCCCAGCAAAAAACAAGACTGTCCACAAAGTCTCTGAGCAGCGTTCCAGCTTCCCCAGCAACCACCGTCTACACAACTGCCTTAGTCCACTGTGACTAACCCAAGCTATGGCTGGTAATGTCACTTCAAAGAAGCCATTTTAACTCACCTCTGAGACAGCTGGCAAGATGGCTCAAAGGTTAAACACACTGACTATTCTCCAAAAAGACTCAGGTTCGCTTTCCAATCTCCACATATATACAAAGTCTATGTTTTTATATATATCAACAAAGCCTGGATTGTTAGGTTGTTACATTGCTGTGACCACGCCCCCCCCACTCTGACATAGGCATGCCTACCTTTAAAATCCCCAACCACATGGGAGACATTCTCTTTTTCTCTTTCTCTCTGCTCCCTACCCCTACTCTTTTTTTTCTCTCTCTCCATCCTTAAGAAACCCAATATGGCTCCCTTGGCAGCATGTTGGCGAATTCTTTCACCCACGAATACTAACACTGACAATGTGAGCTTTGGATGAAGACATAAAATACTTGGAAAATAAAATAATTAGCCATTGTCTCATACATTTGAAGATACTCTTCTACTCACCATTCAAAGACAAGAAACAACTGAACAGTTTAAAAGAAAATATGTATAACTACAAAAATAAGTTTAATAAAATTATTAATTATGAGAGACCAAAAAAATCAAAATCCAAGAAACATGTAAACAAGTGTTGGACCTATCTTTAATAAAGTAAATTAGATTATATTTATGTTGCTAAAATTAGCAATTTAAGAGACTAGCATTTGGCTCAGTAGCAGAGCTTCTAAGTAGCATGTACAAGGTTCTGGGATACATGCCAAACACCACAAAAATGCAAGGCAATAAAATAAAATTAATAAATGTTAAAAATTAAATATTATGTCAATTTTTATCCAGTTTCTTAGGGGACTAATGTTATCACAATATAATAAAATTAGTAATGATTTAAAAATTAAATGTTATGCCAATTTTTGCCCAGTTTATATGAGACTAATGTTATCACACTAAATATGGAACTTTCAGTGAAGGCTATCTCTCTATAATGTTCCATAGAACATGTCCTTGGTTTGAATACAGTAATTAATGCATGCTTAGTTAATCAGGTAACTACCATTTTCATCCTAAAAATAATAATGGGCAAGACTGTCAGTGTGAGAAGCAATGAAGTGCAACTTTCAGTAGCAAAACACATCTAAATCTCTCAAAATATACAAAAGGAAATAGCTAATGAATCATGGCATTACTGAACTATGATGCACACTTAAATATTCAGTGTTCAGAAGTATTATCATTGAAGACTGTGACACCATACAGAATGGATATGACATGACCTTAATGATTCTTCAGTATCATGCACATGAAGAAAATTAATAAAATTATTAAAACACTTATTGAGGTGGGGGAAATATCAAGCAATTATTGTACCCACATTCTCCTCTTCAGTTTGTGTTGTCCAGATATTTTACACCTAAAACTTAAAAATAAATCAATCTTTTACATGCTTTTCACTAGTTGCTCATAGTATTTCTGCTTTTTAATCATTTCTTGCTGGGATAGCAAGAACTTCATTTTACTATTTCTACAGCACAAAGATGTAAGACTGAGGAATTTCTCTCAAAATTCTGAACAAAAATAGATATATATCTGAGTTGTCCAGCATAATTTGATACTAAATATGTTGCATGATGATGATCAATGCAAATTCACACCTTTATCTTCATATATTCTGTCTGTTTCATCACTAGCAAGTCCTAACTGAGATGGCTCTCATCTGAGCTCTTCACAGTCACTGTTCTACCCTCTGCTGACTACTGTGGATTATACATAACACAATCATGGAACATTTGTCTTTCTGTGTCTGCTTAGTTCATATAGTATCTTCAATTCTCATTCAAGTTATTGGAGACAGCAGGTATTTATTTTTATGATCAACCTCTATTCTATTGTACATGCATATCATACTTTATTCACCTATTGACATTAGATACAACTATCCTGTACCTGAGGCTGAAAGCATTTTCTAGAAATACAGATTTCATATTTTTTAAGTATGCATCCAAAGTGGAATTGCTAGATCTTAAACAACTTGCCTTTAGTTTTTGAGGTATATATTGTTTATAATGTTTTTTTGAATTTACTTTCCTGTTAACAGTATATATGTGCTTCTTTTCCTCAATCCCCTTACAACACTACAGCTTGTCTTTTTGATAGTGGTCATCCTAAAAGGAATGAGTAAGGTATATTGGGTTAGAGATTTGATCTTTTATTTTTCTGATAATCGGACCTGTCAAGTAATATTCCTGTATACTATTGGCCATTATATATCTTCTTTGAAAAGAAGTCTACAAGGTCCTTCGCTCACTTGTAAATTAGCTTCCTTACCTAGAGTTTCTATTCATTCTTCTACTTTCTCAATATTTACTACTTCTACTTAAATTTTCTCTGATCTTTGATTCCATGTTGCTTATTTGGAATTTCTTTGAAACAGGAGAGAGTTTCAATTGTCTCCTAAACATATTTTCATGTAAACTCCCTTGCATTTTGTTTTTAATTAATTAATTTTTTACAGATCATTCACAGTTGTTTCTTTGGTTTGTTTTTATATGACAGAGTTTCTTTTTGTAGTATGGGTTGTCCCTCAACTTATAATCAATTCTTCTTTCTCAACTTCCTGAGTATTGGTCTTTACATCATGCTTTGCTATTCTTTATTTTAGCTAACATCCTTCCAAGGCAGCAGACAAGACCATGGTGCTATTCTCACTCATCATTCTTTTATTGAGTTTATAAGAACCTAGGCTTAGTACTACACCGAAGTGACCTGAGCAGAAATATTATGATTATCTCCTTCCCCTTTGAATCTGTGCTTTATGTCCTTAGGATTAGCATATGCTTTTTATGCTTCCCTTAATGATGATCTCAAACTGACTATTTTCAGAAAGTATACTTTACTGAGCATGGAAAGAACATCTGCACCCTTGTAGACATGCACCCCAGATAAATTCTCCATTTATCTTCTTTTTATCTGGGGAGATGGTTGTTTTGGTCTTGACCCTAGAGCTCTCCCTACCTATAAGATAGATGTCATTATGTATCTCTAGGTTGTTCAGCTTTGCTTTCATCATGTGATCTCATCACATTTGGTGACATCTCATGTTTCCAGTACTATGCTGTTCCCCAGTGCCATAAATGTTCATGACAAGTCAACAAATTTTTGCATGTCTCTCAGTTCTTAAATACAAGGATTAGTAGCTGAGCTATGGTAATAGTCCCTAGATATTTGTCAGTTTATGTTTTGGTTCATTTTTTGGTGAATGGCACTGTGTTTTCTCAACACTGGCCCCCAACTTCTCTCAAGGAAATACGTGTTTACTTACTCTTGGGCTTTCTTTTTCCACACCTCTTACTTCACTATTTTTTGTCTTCTCTGTATAAGCCTTTTCCCTCTTCTCTGTGTAAATCTATGACTTGACTGTTCTAAGGTGTGGTTGAGGGAAAGATTTTATTTTAGATATGAGGGAGAGTCCAGCCAGTGGCATCTGGAAAAGTCCAGAGTATGGACAGAAAATAGTAAACAGAATATAGTCAACAGACTGGACTTAGCCATGAGGGGTGTGTGTGTGTGTGTGTGTGTGTGTGTGTGTGTGTGTGTGTAGGAAGGAGCAAAAAAGACTAAGAGAGTACAGCTAAGGCAAAGGAGATCAAGAGAGAAAAGGTGAGAGAGAAGGCCAAGAGAGGAAGACAAAGGGGAAAGGAGCATGGCCATTTGATGGAATGTCTTTGGCATCTGACATTTTCCCCTTTCAATAAATATCCCACAGTTAGGTACTATGTGCTGCTCAGTTGTTTAAACTAACCAGGATGGCTGGCTTTGGGGCTCTGCACATGTGATGGGTTCTGCAGTGGGAACACCCACAGATAATAGCAGTAGAGCACTAGGCATTTGACTTCTGCAGTTGTCTTACATCCCTACCTCTCCTTCTCCTATCCAGCCCTCCATATAGTCGTTTCTTTTTGCCAGCTCGCCTTTATACACCCTCAATCAAAATGTCCTAAAAGAGATTTTCAGTCTCCTTTAAATGCCACTCCCTAATTGTTTTAGTTTTTTTTCTGTACCTGCGATTAACTACTCTAATCAAAAGCAACATAAAGAGGAAAGGTCTATTTGGCTCACAATTCCAGCCAATTGTTTATTAAGTTGAAGAAATTTAAATGAGAACTTTAAGCATCACATTCATTCTCAAGATCAGAGAGAATAAATGTGTGGATCCTGTGTACTCAGTTGCTTGTGCTCAGCTAGCTTTCTTCACTTCTATACAATTAAGGGCTTTTGCCCAATGAATATTCTAAGTACAATAGGCTAACTCTTCAGACATCAATTATTAATCATGACCATTCTCTTCCCAACCTGCCCACAGATCAACCTGATCTAGATAATTCCTAAATGAGGCTCTCTTCAAATGATGTTATGTTGTGGCAAGTTGACATTTAAAAGTAACTATCACAATAATTGCTGTGTGACATATAAGATAAACATGATCTCCATGCAGGACCTTCCACATCACTTCCACATGCTGGTATAGCCTCATTATCTACTGCTGTAGAAAATGCTCATTGATAATAAAATACTGATTTGCAAATATCAGGACAAGAAAAGACTGAGTGTGACAGTCTGATGCAGAGAGAATGGTGGTAGGAAGAAAGGCAGAGTCAGGAAAGTCTAGGGAGACACAAGCCAGCCACTAAGCAAGCAGAACATGTAGAAAGTGAGATAACAAGCCATGAGCCGTGTGACAAAGCATAAATAGAAATATGGGTTAATTTAAGTGTAAGAGCTAGTTAGTAACAAGCCTGAGCTATATGTTGACCATTTATAAGTAATATTAAACATCTAAATCAATTATTTGTGAACTGACAGCCAGGCATTTGGAAATAAGTGTGTGGGAATGAAACATTCAGTTACAGTCTACTATGTTTTTCTCTTTACCCTGTTAGTTATTTTATGCTCTGTCCTGCCTTTTGTCCCATATCCCTTCCTGTTTTCTTCCTAACTCTAGAAACTAGGAGATCTCTGAAATGAACTGCTTATTAGCCATTGCAGATGTTAGCCATGAAAACTACAGGACCTAGGAGACCTTATCAAGAGCAAGGCTAGTTTGGAAATTGCTGGGCCAGAAGAAAGAATATTCTTGCCATTTTGTTTGTTTTGAATTTGTTTGGCAGTGCTGAGAACCCATCCCAAAGTTTCATATGTGCTACAGAAGAACTCAACGCCTGAATTACACCTTTATTCTCAAGAACATTTTTATAACAAACAGGGAAGGAAAAGGTGCTTCTACTGAATCTGCATTGGCTGGAGAAGATGTATGAATGTAATTCAAACATGGGACATTCTGATGACTGTAAGAAGTAATTGCTGCTTCTGATTGATTGGATTAATATTTTGTCACCAACAATGAGATTTAGGTCAAAGTTTCCACATATCTTTAGGAATTTGTGATAGTTTTTATTAGTTTCACCAATAGGTGCAAATTTCCTTACGTGTTCCCTCTTAAACCCTGTAGCAAAATTCAGAATATGTCACATTTTTTCCTTTATCACTGTCAGCTCAACTAGTGGAACACTGAATGTGAGGAGAAGCTGTGAGGCTAAAATGTTGATGACCAGCAGGAGAATATGAGAAGCAGAAAAGAGACAGAAGGTGTGCAGGAGCAACCAACAGGTAGTGCTGGCTTGACTGAAAATGCAAATATGTTCAACTGCTTGGGGTTCATTGGGAAAAAGGAGTTGAGATTTAATTGCAGTATCTGTCATGTATATGAGGCCACTTTGTCCAGTTGTAAGGGCTTGTTGAGCCAAAACCTTAATGGCTTTCTTCCTCTTCGACAACTTAATCAGTTTAGAGGTTCTGACAATAGATATGCTGGCCACATTGCTGAGCGCATTCCTGCCTCAGGGCAGAATAGTAATGAGGCTGTGTTATCCATATGCCTGTTCATTGTTGCTTTTATCAATGAGAGATGGGAACGTTTCTGAGTTTTAAGTCTCATTTTTTTTTTTTTTTATTGCTAGGTAAAGTCAATGCAAAAACACAACTCTCACCTCAAAGAGGATAACACAGATTTTACTCCCAAGCCAGATAGAAGTGGTCATAATCTGGGCACATGGATTCAGGTTACCCAGAATTCCATGTTGAACTTTAGCAAGTTTTTATAGAACTAAGAAAAGAATAAATCAAGTGCATTCTTTGAAACACCAGGTTGGTAGATTATAAAATAGCAAGACAACTCAGCTGGAGACTTCAGATGTTATCTGGTGTTATTCATTGCCATTTGGTTGGTGGGAGCTAGTGGTTTGTTTCTACATTCTAAAATATTTACTCAATAGTTACAAAGATGTTAGTTCACATACAGAAGTATAGTTAAAAGGGACCAAATAGCTTAACATAATCTGTCATTAGGACCTAGACCTGCAACATGATAACCTTTCCACAATTTTTGATGTTTTAATAATCTGTAGTGAGGCAGATGGATCTTTTTCTTAGGAATTTCCTTCCCTTTGAACCAGACACTGCCCCCTAATATTCCTTCTCTTTTAATGTCCTTGTAAAATGTAAAATCTTCTCCCATGTATAACACAGTCACTCTTTCCCCGTCTTTTCTGTGAATCCACAAATACATTTGACATGTGTTTATTCTGCGCAATGGGTTTTGTCATACACAACTTTTACTCTGAACCTTTTGGAGCATAATGATATCAACAACAACAGAAAACAGACAAACAGAAGAAGGTCCCTACGATTCAGGCAGAAATTCTTAAAATATTTAAAATACATTGATGTAAATAAAAATCCAACAAATGAAAGTTTGTGTCAGACAGTGGAAGCTGTGCTGAGGGCAATATATCACATTACAAAAGAGACATCTTAAATCAGTCACCCATAATCTTACTTTAAGAAGTGGTAAAGCACATCAAAAATAAGCCCAAAGCAGTGAGTGATGACAATAGAAATAATGTAGGTGAAGTAAATAGTAGACAAATTGAAACGCAAAGCTATTTTACCTACTAAAAACACAACAAAACCCCAATAATTAGTAATTTGGTTATACCTCTAATAAGACTGATGAAGAAAGAGATTATAAAAGCACAAACTGCCACATGAGGAATGTACCAAAGGATGATGCCAGTACACATCTCTCAGCCATCAAGGTAGTGAGGGAAGACACATACCACAGAGGGTTAAGTTCCTAAACTTAGCAACTTAAAATGAGTGGACCAGTTCCTTGAAATCTTTGGATAACTAGACGCATCTTGTGACACACTATTAAAACTATCTGAAATTTTAAACTTTCAAAGAATAGATAACTTGGCACACATGCTTATACTGGAGAATTCTGCTCCACATTCCATAACAGCTAACAGTCAAAAAAAGACTTAACATTAGTTTTACAGATTTCTTATAGAGAATAAAAGAGAGATCTCTGTGCTTCTTGTATTATTTTGTAAGTCAGTAATTACCCATTGCCCTAGCCAGTAAAAAAAAAAAAAAAAAATTGTACCAACAAAAAAGTAACTTCACTGTCATAGATAAGCAGGATTGACCTCACAATATAACCCTGCTTGTGAGGGCACATGTAATGATAGGTCTGTGCAATCTGGATAAGGAGTGGGTGTCTCACAAGAAAAGGCTTCAATAGTGGGATCATACCTTGCTTTCTCATGTTCTTCTAACACACTAATGTTCTTCTAACACATTAATTAGAACACTTTAAAAATCACTCCCAGTCAATTTTCATCCCCCACCTCCCCAACTCCGATGCCTCTCCCCCAAAAGGGAAATAAATCCCAAGGTGGATCAGCTCAGCATGGCGCATCTACTCCAGGCAAGTCCCATTTCCTCATCCTAATATCAAGATTGTGTTAGGTGTTCCTCTGAGAGAAGTGTGCTCTGAGGTACCAGCCAATGCACAGAAATACAGTCTGATCCCTCCCCTTGAGGCTCCAAATACTGCCCATGTCAGCTGACAGATGTCTATCCTTGGAGTGCCTAGCTCCTTTTCCGATAGTTCCCCAGAGGCTGTTCTTGATTGAGTGAGTTCCCCAAAGCTCCAGGAAACCTTCACTGTGGGAATTTTCCTCATAACCCCTATACCCTCGCTCATACAGACTCCCCACCCCCGCTCTCAGCTGGATCAGGAGCTCAGACCAGTACCTCTATTTATTGTTAGATGTAGGTTCTGTGATGACTCTTAGGGTGGCTACTCATTTGACTATAGGGGAAGTCCTGTCTAGGCACCACCTTCACTATTGGTTGGAGATCTAGCCAGGGGTATCCTAAGAGTTCTTGGAGGTTTCCCTAGTACCTGGTCTCTTTCCAACCCTCTCTCAGGTTTCCTCTATCAAGATCTCCATCTCTTTTTTTTTTTTTTCTCCTTCTTTGTCGCTTCTCTCACGCGACCATCTCATTCTGTCGTAATTGGTTCCCACTTTTTGGTTACAAACCTTGCTGCTCCCAATTAGCTAAGGAGATCATCTCTACTTTCTCTTCCTAGGGGAATCACTGAATATCTCTCTTAAGTTCTGTCTGATTTCAAGAAGTTCAGGGGCTTAGTTCAGGGGCTCTGGTTTACAGCTGGGATCTCCTTTGCTTTTTGTCTAAAGTCCACTTATGAGTGAGTACATCCCATGCCTGTCTTCCTGGGCTTGTGATAGCTTGCTCAGGAGGATATTCTCTAAATCCATCCATTTTCCTGCAAATTTTAGGATGTCATTTTTTTTCTGCTGAGAAATATTCCATTGTGTGGATGCTATAGTTTGTTAATCCATTTTTCTGCTGAGAGGCAACTAGGTTGTTTCCAGGTTCTTGCTATTACGAATAATGCTGCTATGTACATAGTTGAACTAATGCCTTTGGAGTGCTAATGTGCATATGGGTATATGCCCAATAGTGGTATTGCTGGGTCCTTGGGGAGATTGTTTTCCAGTTTTCTGAAATACTGCATTCCAGAGGGGCTGTGCAATTTTACACTCCCACCCACAATGGCGGAGTGTTCCTTTTGCTCCGCATCCTCTCCAGCATAAGCTGTCATCTGTGTTTTTATCTTAGCCAGTCTGACATGAGTAAGGTGGTATCTCAAAGTTGTTTTGATTTACATTTCTCTGATGGCTAAAGATGTTGAACAATTTTTCAAATGCCTTTCAGCCATTTGTAATTCTTCTGTTGAGAATTCCCTTTTTAGTTCTGTACCCCATATTTTAATTGGGTTATTTAAGAGTTTGGGGCTCTAGTTTTTTGAGTTTTCTATATATTTTAGAAATCAATTCTCTGTCAGTTGTAGGGATGGTGAAAATCTTTTCCCATACTGTAGGCTGTCATTTTTGTCTTATTGACTGTGTCCTTGGCTTTACAGAGGCTTCTCAGTTTCAGGAAGTCCCACTTATTGATTGTTGTTCTTAGTGTCTGTGCTACTGGTATTATATTTAGGAAGTGGTCACCTGTGCCAATGTTAAAGAATATTTTTCCACTTTCTTTTCTATTAAGTTGAGTAAAACTAGGTTTATGTTGAGGTCTTTGATTCACTTGGATTTGAGTTTTGTGCACGGTGATAGGTTTGAATCTATTTGCATTCTTTTATATAACACCATTCAGTTATGCCAACACCATTTGTTGAAGATGCTATCTTTTTTCCATTGAATTATTTGGCCTCTTTGTCAATAATCAGGTGTTCATAAGTATGTGGGTTAATGTCAGGGTCTTCAGTTTCATTCGACTGATCAACAAGTCTGTTTTTATTCCAGTACCAAGATGTTTTTGTTACTCTAGCTCTATAGTATAGCTTTAAGCCAGTGACAGTGATGCCTTCTGAAGTTTTTTTTAATTGCACAGGATTGTTTGGCAAACTTGGGTTTCCTGTTATTCAGTATGAAGTTGAGTATGGTTGTTTCAAGGTCTGTAAAAAATTGTGTTGGGATTTTGATGGGTATTACATTGAATCTGTAGATTCCTTTTGGTCAGATTGTCATTTATACTATGTTGATCCTACCTATCCAGGAACACGGGAGATCTTTCTATTTTCTGATCTCTTCTTTAATTTCTTTCTGCAGTGACTTAAAGTTTTTGCTGAACAGGTGTGCTACTTCTTCGGTTACAGTTATGCTAAGATATTTAATGCTGTTTGCAGCTATTATAAAGGGTGATGTTTCTGTTAATTTTTTCAGTCCTTTTTTCCTTCGTGTATAGGAGGACTAATGATTTTTTGAATTAATCTTTTACCCTGCTACATTGCTGAAAGTGTTTATTAGGTGTAGGAATTTCCTGGTAGAACCTTGGGGGTTACTTATGTAAATGATTATATTATCTGTGAATAGAGATAGTTTGACTTCTTCCTTTCCAACTTGTATCCCCTTAATCTCCTTTTATTCTCTTACTGCTTTAGTGAGAACTTGGAGATCTATATTGAATAGATAAGGAGAAAGACGACAGCCTTGTCTTGTTCCTGGTATTAGTGAGATTGCTTTCAATTTTTCTCCATTTAGTTTGATGTTGGCTTGCTGTATATTACCTTTTTTATATTTAGGTATTTTTCCTGTATTCCTGGTCTTTCCATGACTTTTATCATGAATGAGTGTTGGATTTTGTCAAAGACTTTTTCAGCAAATATGGAGTTGATCATGTGTTTTTTTTTTTCTTTCAGTTTGTTTATATGATGATTGCCATTCACAGTTTTTCATATGTTGAACCATCCTTGCATCTCTGGGATGAAACCTACTTGACCTTGGTAGATGAATTTCTTTTCAAATAATATTCTTATTTTTATTTGTGAATAAAGTCTCACTTTTTATCTTGTTCAAACTCCCTTTCTCTTCCTGACCCCTCCCTGTCACACTCTCTTCTCACCATCTCCTCATCTCCTCTACAGAAAGTGCAGGATGTCCCAAGGTGGGTCAGCTCAGCATCCACTCCAGGCAAGTCCGATTTCCTCATCCCAATATCAAGACTGGGTCAGGTGTTGCTCTGAAGGGAATGAGCTCCAAGGTGCTGGTCCAAGGTGTTTCAGATCCCAGGCTGTTCAATGGTTGTGGTTTGAAGCTTGGGTGTGCTTTGTTTTTTGATTTAAGTCCACTAATAAGTGAGTACACCCCCTGCTTATCTTTCTGGGTTTGTGATACCTCACTCAGTAGGATATTCTCCAAATCCATCCATTTGCCTGCAAATTTTAGGATATCATTTTTTCTTACTGCTGAGTAGTACTCCATTGAATAGATGAACCACAGTTTGTTAATCCATTCTTCAGTTGAGGTGCATCTAGGTTGTTTCCAGATTCTTGCTATTACAAATAATGCTGCTATGAACATGGTTGAGCTAATGTTTTTGGGGTGCAAGTGTGCAACGTTAGGGTATATGCACAATACTGGTATTGCAGAATCCTTGAGGAGCTTGATTCCCAGTTTTCTGAGAAACCACCATTTTGCATCACTGAGTGGCTGAACAAACTTACACTCCCACCAACCTTGCTCTGAATCCTCTCCAGCATACGCTGTCATCTGTGTTTTTAATCTTAGCCATTCTGACAGGTGTAAGGGTGTATCTCAAAGTTGTTTTGATTTGCATTTTTCTGATTGCTAAAGATGATGAGTACTTTTTCAAGTGCCTTTCAGTCATTTGTAATTCTTCTGCTGAGAATTCCGGAATTTTTTATTATGTTGTTGAATTCGATTAGCCAGAATTTTATTGAGTATTTTTGTATCAATGTTCATGAGGGAGATTTATCTGTAATTCTCTTTCTTTGAGTGGTTTGGGTATCAGGATGATTGTAGCCTCATAAGAAGAGTTTAGCTATGTTTCTTCAGCTTATCCTGTAAGGAAGAGTTTGAAGAGTTTTGGTATTAGTTCTTTGAATGTCTGATTGAATTCTTCAGTGAAATCATCTGGTCCTGGGCTTTTTTTCACTTCGGAGACTTTTAGTATCAACCTCAATTTCCTTTAGTGTTATAGATCTGTTTAGGTCTTTAATCTGATCTTGATTTCATTTTGGTAAATGCTACCTGTCCAGAAAGCTTTCCATTTCTTCTAGGTTTCCCACTTTTGTGGTGTATAGATTTTGAAAGTATGACCTGGTAATTCTCTATATATCCTGGGTCTCTGTTGTTATGTCTCCCTTTTCATTTCTGATTTTGTTAATTTGGATACTCTCTCTCTCTCTCTCTGCTTTTTGGTTAGTTTGGATAGGTAGAGTTTATCTATCTTGTTTATTTTCTCAAAGAACCAACTCTTTTATTCATGGATTGTTTGTTTTGTTCTCTTTGTTTCTATTGTATTGATTTAAGCACTGAATTTAAGTATTTCCTGCCTTCTACTCCTTCTAGGTGAGTTTGCTTCTAATTACTCTAAAGCCTTCAGCTGTGTGGTTGGGTCTTTTGTGTGAAATTTCTCTAGTTTTTTTCATAGACATCTAGTGCTATGAGTTTTCCTCTTAAGACTGCTTTCATTGTGTCCCATAAGTTTGAGTATGTTGTGGATTCATTTTCATTAAATTCTAGAAAGTCTTTGATTTCTTTTTTAACTTCTTCCTTAACCCAGAGGTGGTTCAACTGAGAGATCTTTAGTTTCCATGAGTTTGAAGGCTTTCTATGATTTTTGTTGTTCAACTCTAACTTTAGACCATAGTTATCTGATATAATAGAAGGAGTTAGTCTCATTTTTTTTTGTATCTATTGATATTTGCTTTATGACTGAGGATGTGGTCAATTTTAGAAAAAGTTCCATGGGATGCTGAGAAATATATATATTTCTTTGTGTTTGAGTGGAAGGTTCTGTACATATCTATTGAGTTCATTTGGGTCATAACTTCTTTTAGATTCCCTTATTTCTTTGTTGAGTTTCTGTCTGGTTGACCTATCCAAGAGTGAAAGTGGGATATTGAAGTCTCCCACTATTAGTATGTGTGGTTTAATATGAGGTATAAGCTTTCATAGTGTTTCTTTTACATATGTAGGTCCCCTTGTGTTGGGGACATAAATATTCAGGATTAAGACTTCATTTTGGTGGATTTTTCTTGTGATGAATAAATAATGTTTGTCTTAGTCTCTTTTAATTGATTTCAGTTTAAAGTCTGCTTTGTTAGATATTTGGATGGCTATACCAGCTTGTTTCTTAGGACTATTAGATTGAAAAGACTTTTTCCAATCATGTACCTTGGACCTGTGTCTGTCTTTGAAGTTGAGGTGTGTTTCTTGTATGCAGCAGAAGGATGGCTTCTGTTTTTGTATCCATCATGGTAGGATGAATCTTTTTATAGATGAATAGAATTCATTGATAGTAAGGGATATTAATGACCAATGATTGTTATTTTCTGTCATTTTTGGTAGTAGCTTGTGTATAATATTTCCTTTCTTTGGGTTTTTCTTCTGTGTAATTATCAATTGTTTGTAGTTTCATGGGTATATCTGGGTTCTTTAGGTTGGAGTTTTCCCTTTAGTGCTTTCTGTAGAGCATGATTTGTTGATAGGTATTGTTTAAATATGGTTTTGTTGTGAAATATCAATTTTACTCCATCTATGGTGATTGATAGCTTTTATGGGTACAGTAGTCATGCTCATTTAGTGTCTGTTTAGCGTCTGACTAGAACCTTCTTGCTTTCATTGTTTCCATTGAATAGTTGGGTGTTATTCTGATGGGTCTAACTTTGTATGTAATTTGTCCTTTTTCCTTTGCAGCTCTTAGTATTTTCTCTTTGTTCTGTAGGTTTAATGGCTTGATTATTATGTAGCAAGCAGACTTTTTGGGGGAGTCTAGTCTATTTGGTGTTTTGTAAGTTTCTTGTATCTTTATTGGCATTTCCTTCTTTAGGTCTGGAAAGTTTTCTTTTATGATTTTGTTGAATATATTTTCTGTGCCTTTGAACTGGTATTCTTCTTTGATTCCAATTAATCTTAAATTTGGCTCTTTCAACGTGTCCCAGATTTCCTCGATATTTTCTCTTATGAATTTTTTTGGTTTTAGTGTTTACTTTAATTGACGTATTTATTTCTACTATTGAATCTTCTACTCCAGAGATTCTTTCTTCCATCTCTTGGATTCTGTTGGTTATGCTTGAACCTATAGTTCTGGTACTTTGCTTCAGGTTTTCTATTTCCAGCTTTGCCTCATTTTGTGCCTCCTTTATTGTTTCTATTTTGGTTTTTAATTCCTGGAATGTTTCTTTTACTTTTTTTCTTTTTCTTAGTTTTCTTTATTTTATTTCAGGGCTTTGTTAATCTCTTGTAATTTTTGTTTGTTTTTTTCTTTTATTTCTTTAAGGGAGTTTTTTATATACTCTTTCAAAGGTTCTATTATCTTCATAAAGTTGTTTTTAGGTTATTTCCTTCTGTTTCTCCTTCATTATGCTCAGGTCTTGATGTTGTAGAACCACCAGCTTCTTCTGGTGGTGTCTTGTTGACCTTTATATTGTCATATGTATTCTTGTCCTGGCATCTGCCAATTGCTTCCTTGGTTCACTCTTAGTCAGCTCTTTGTCAGCTTTTAGCCAGTTGTGGGCCTGGATGGCTGTGTGTCTCTAGTAGTTGTAGCAGCTGCTCTTTGTTGGCTCTTAGTTGGCTATAAGCCAATGAGCTGTGTGTCTCCCTTTGTCGAAGTGGTTGTTCTTAGTCAGCTCTTAGTCACCTGTATATCTAGAGCCTTGGGTGGTTCAGTTGTTAGAATGTGGTGACACAGATTGTGGTTTGGGTGGGACTTGGCCCATGGGATGTCCCTCCAGCTGTGTTTTGCTGGAAATTGGGCTTGGGGGCACTCTCCCAGCTTTTTTGGGTTTAGGGAAGAGCTGGGTGTGGCTGGGGTATTGGGGGTTGTATCCCCAGGCTGGGGTTTGGAGAGCAGCAAGGTGTCCACTTGACCTGAGGTATTGGGTCCCTCTCACCTCTTGGTCAGCTATGTATCAGGAGGGTTGGGTGGTCCAGTTCTCCCACGTTGTTCATTTAAGCTCTGCACTAAAGTTTAATGCTCTATGTGTGGCTCTCCCTGCTGGTGAACTCAGTAGTACCTAGTCTCCAGTGTCAGACTCTGGCTCTGGAGACAGTAGCTTCCAGTTTGGTTGGGTGCATCTTAGCTGTGTTCCTCAGTAAGTAAAGAAAAAAAGCCTGTATTTTGTCTGTTTACCAGTAACAGCTACACCAGTGTTTTAGGCAAACTTGGTGACAAGCCAGAGGTCCACACATCTTAAAGTGTTAGTCTTACAGGTAGCAGATAGCGCCTGAATGATGTTATTTATTGTTTTTCACCCCTTTCATGGTGGTAAGGTCTTGTCACTGTCAGTAAGCCTCTTGTTAGTTCTTTAGGATACCTGTTTTATAAGCATGTCTTTTGAGGAATCTCCAAGTTGTCTTTCATAGACTGGCCATTTATAGGTTTTAAACCTTAATCGTCACATTATGAAAGCATTTTTGGCCTTATAAGCACAGCATATCAGAGTTACAATGTTCTGAACTAGGAGAAATGTTGCAAGATTGATAGATGCTAGTGAATTTGTCAGCTAGAGAGATGAATGGAAAGGACTCCTAGTTGTACCTGGGGAAGTATACCCAAAAGTGTTTTATGTTTTGAGATTTTAAATGCAATTTTTATTGAGAAATTTAAGTTTTTTTTCCTGTTTCAAATTTTAATGTATTTTTTCTTCATTGGATATTAATCTACTCTCCTTTTCCTTTTCTTTGCATTCATAATGTATATCTTTTCCCTGATTATTTTATGCATTTTATTTTTTATTGTGATAAAATATGCAAGCATAAAATCTATGTATGTTAAATGTGTCCAGATCAGTTAAGTATATCATAAGAATGTCTTGGTCTTGAATCATAAACACCATTCATCAATAAGACTGTTCTGATCTTGAGAAGCTGAGATTATATATCATTAAGCGATAATTACATATTTCTCTCTCATCTCAGCCTCCGGAAACACCTATTTTTCTTTTTAAGTTCATAATTTGACTATTCTAAGTTCACGTAACTGAAGTACTGAATGTTTGACTGTTTTGATGCACAAATTTTACATAGCATAATATTCTTAATAATAATTTAAGTTGAAGCAAATATTGTAATCTTTTTTGCAAGCTTTTTTTGAGACAGGTTCTTCTATGCAGTCAAGGCTGATTTTATACTTGCTGTGTAGCCTAGGCTGGACTGGAACTCATCATCCTCCTGGCTGAGTCTCCCAAGCATTGCTATTCTGAGGATGTATTCCCACATGCAAAATCTCCAGAACTTTTTCTGCATAAGATACTGAGTAATATCCATTGTATTATCTACTTTATGTTGCTTGTTTACTTACTACTCATTGAAACCTGTCATGTTTATAGCTTTTAGATGTTGTGGATAATGCGGTTTCTGACATGAGATTAGCAATAAATTGCATTAGTTATTATTCTTATTTTACTTCTTCAAACATTTGTTTCAGAGCTTTGATCTTTTGACTAAGCTCCATTTTACCCTTTAGGTGGTCAACAATCTTTCTAGCTGTGAAATTTAATTTTGGTTGTTATCTTGATAATCAACACAGGAGCAGACTGATGGACAATTCTCCTGGACATTCCTGAAAAGGTGTTTCTAGAAAGTTTTGGCCAAAAGTGGCTCAGTGAACATAGTGGGAACACATTTCAATGATTAATTTTGATCATCAGCTTGATTAGATTGAGATATACACAGGCGAATGATAAATTTAACTCTCGCTGGGTGTGTCTGCGAAAACTTTTCCAGAAACAATTAAGACAGGAAGTCTTTGACTTAATCAATCGGTGGGTTCAAAGCTTGAATAGAAGGTGGGAGAATGATGGAATAGAAAAGAAATATTTACTTCTTGGAGTAAATGGATTGTTTGAGAGTGTGCTTCTGAAGAGTCTATCTGCTCTGAGCTCACATTGCTAGCAACTGTTTGTGTTTTCCAGCCTCCTGGAAGTGAGCAGCCTCCACCACAGGCTTCTGCCTCCAGGTAACTTTGTCTCTCTTCCAGGCAAAGCATTGGGTCCACAAAACCTTGGATCAAAATCTCTGAACTCAAAAGTCAAAAAATTTCTATCATGTATTCGTACAGTGATGAAAAGTTTAATTGATATGGCTCTTCTTGAATGTAAGTGACACAGTCCAAGAGCTGGGACACCAGATGCCATATAAGGTTTAAATATACACTTTAGTCTCTTCTTGAGCCAGTAGAATTTTCCCTGATTATACCAGTCAGGGCTATCAGACCCCTTTGTCTTTAGTCTTTAGAAGTAGACTTGTACTAGCATCTCTATAGGCAGCCTCAAGGTGATCCAAGCTTCTTAAAAGGAGCAGATACTGTTTTTCCCATGATATAATGATATACAGTTTGTAAGTGGCAATTATGAATCCATTATCCTTGGATTCTATAAGCTCATCTGATAAACCCATTGAGCAATTAGGTACTCACTCTTTGGAAGCTTGAGTAATGCTCCAGTTTTCTGTGATTATATCTTCTTTATATATCTATTTACTTTAAGACCAGATTTCATTGTATTTGAATAGGCTGAACTCAAACTATGGGCTTAATCTCCCAAATAGACAAGCTAAAGGCATGTACAACCACCACCACCCCTTTCTCTCTATATAATCCTGGCTATCCTGGAACTCATGATGAAGACCACCTTGGCCTCAAACTCATTGAGATATACTAGCCTTTGCCTCCTGAATGCTGGGATTAAAGGGTGTGAACCACCTTGCCTGGTTCCTGTCTATCTCTTGGTTCTTTATTCTACCTCAGGTGTCCTCCAGAGAACTTAACTCTATTCTACATGTAACTGGAGTGATCAAGACTTTTCCTTATGTGTTTGTATCAAAGTTACAAATGAATTGTTCCATAGTAATTTCTCCTACATCTTCTCTGTTATACTGGAAGAAGTGTGACTTCTCCCATATTAATGTAATCTTTTTAACCTTTCTTTGGCTCCTATGTAGTCCCATAGCATACATCAGCTACCAAGTTGTCTGGATTCCCCTTTACAATTCTGTTACATGATCTTTGTACCAATAGCCTTTCTTATCTTAGCCTGTATCACTTGACAGCAGACTTGAGGCTACCTTTCTCTTTTGTTAGTTTCCATAGTTCCACACAGTAGGTATCTTTCATTACTGTAGTTATATTAGTATTATTATTTTATTTCTTCGATTTTTTTGTTGTTATTTTGTTTTGTTTTTCAAGTCAGGGACTCTTTGTGTAAAAACCCTGGATGTCCTAGAACTTGATTTGAAGAGCAGGCTGGCCTTGAGCTCACTGAGTTCTGCCCACTTCTGTATCCCTAGTGCTGGGATTAAAGGAGCACCGGCACATGTGGCTTACTTTTTATTTCTTAATGACAGTCAATAGCTTCTAGGTTTATCCTTCATGTTATGTGCATTTTGCCTTTACTTACCTTCTTGCTTTCTCTCTGTGTTCCAATTTTCTGATTTCATAGGTGAAATTAAGACAGTCAAAATTATCTAACTGCTGAGTAAACATATTTCTTAATCATGGAAATATGGTTTACATGTGTTCACCAGTATGTAGTTTTAAAATTGCCTCACCTATGGAAAGGTTTTTTGTGTTTTATAATTAAACCATAGGGTTTTTTTTTTCAGAGTCAGGTAACATGTGTGTTCCCAGGAACATGTTATGTTAAAATATCTTTGATGCCACATTTGGTAAGTTGAATATCCTCTGATAAAATGACTACTAAAACAACTTATTTCCCAGCAACTTGGAAGTTATTTGTAAGTCCTGTTCAAATAGGTTTCTTTTCTTTTCCCTGGATGCCATAAACAACTGCTGTGTATTTATCATTATCAATCTTTTATTTATTTAACTTGTAAAATTTAACTGAAACTTTATTGCTATTGTATATTATATTATAGTCAATTTTGAGCTAATTATATAGTTAGGTAATGTATTTTTGCATTATTATTGTTTTTAATTGGAAATAGATTTTTTCATATAATATATTCTGATTACAATTTCTCCTCTACCAACTCCTTCCTGAGCCTCACCACTTCCCACCCACCCTAATCTATACTCTTTCTTTCTCTCTCTCATTCAAAAACAAATACAGATCCATGATGATGTTGATTATATCTAGCACTACTACAAAAACAAATCAGAATAGTACCAAGAAACAAACAGGGGAAAAAAGTGCCAAAGGAAAGGCATCAGAAGTCAGAAATATGTATTCATCTTATTTCTGTTGCAGTTTGAGATCTCTGTCACACATGTCACTTTTAATAAAATGCTATTCATTTCCTATAAAGAGATTTTCAGTTGAGATTTCACTATTTCAAAAAGATATTTTCATCCTGAAAGCTCATAACATTAGCCTAACAAGACTTAAAAAATTTTAAAGCTCCTCTACAAATTCTTTCTCATATACTGTATGTAGATGTTGATTACCTGAGCAGTCTCCAAGTCCCACACTGGAAAACTGAGTCCAATTTTTAAGAGACTAGTCTCTCTTTGAATCAGTCAATAGTTTCACACAACTTTCATTTTCTTTGGCAAATCCAGTAAAGAGAAGACAATTCATCTATTATTAGCTCTGAGTAGATGTTGTATGTCATATAAAATCATTCTTAAATAGATACTAGTGAAAAACAGAAGCAAGTAAATAACAAGTGCTAATAATACATCATACTGCAAAATATCTAATAGATGTACATAAATCTTCTATAAAGTTAAATAAATGACTCATATAAATTGTATTGTGAGAGTCAGGCTTGGTGGCACACCCCTTTAAACCCAGCACTCCAAAGGAGCACTCCAGAGACAGAGGTAGATGGATCTCTGTGAGTTTGAGGCCAACCTTATCTATAGAAAGAATTCCAGGAAAGCAAGGACTTTCAGAAATACAGAGAAATACTGTCTCAAAAAACAAAACAAAACAAAACAAAAAATGTATTGTCAGAAAACTAAAACTCTGGTGAGATTCTATCTTCTAGAAATGGCAGACACTTCACTCATGATATTTCAACAATATGGCTTCCTTAGCAAGACTTGACCAAGTGCAACACCAAGTGACATGCTTACATGAAGCGGGACTCCCTCAGTGCCCTATCAGTAGAGAACAAACTACAGGCAGCTAAGGAACATTGAGAGCAAGAGAAATAGTTGTCCTCAAGGATTAAGAAAAGTGTATAGTCTGGGAGTCTGAAAGAACAACTGTTTGTAGTTCTAAAGGAACTTTTTGATAACTTGTATAGGAAGATGAAGTTGAAATGTACTTGTGTACCAGGGCTGTATTGGTCTCCTTGCTATGGCTGATTGCCAGAAGTGATTTGACACCAAGACAGTATGTTAGTGTGTTTATGTGTGTGTGTGTGTGTGTGTGTGTGTGTGTGTGTGTGTGTGTGTGTGAGAGAGAGAGAGAGAGAGAGAGAGAGAGAGAGAGAGAGAGGGAAGATTGCATTGGCCTGTAATTCTGCTGATAGAGTAACAATGACAGGATGATTAAATATTCACGTTCTACAGAAAAGCCCAGGATGCAGGGTGCTGGAGGATGCCCTGTACTTGTCGGCTCCTTTGGGCTTAGAACTTTCATGTCAGATTGCAGATTTCCCTTTAAAAATGGACAAATGCAGGAGTCCATTGTATTGTTTTAATGTTTATTTTCAAAAGCTCCTTTTCCTGCTTATTCAGACATGCCCTTGATGGAGCTAAGTCCTCAGATGAACTGTCATCTTCCAATATGCTTCTGACTTTCTGTGCCTCCTGCCTGTTCTTTCTATCTTCTTTTCCTGTTTCTTTTTGGGGCTCTCTAGACTGTAAATGAGAAGATTTTATCTCTAACTTTTTTACTTATTACATGTTTACATACAGCCTAGGTCTGATCTGGGTTAATGCTGCTGTTTTCTTTATCTCTTTCACTCAGAACTTTCAAGGAATAGAGGACTGAAGGAATGATGGAAGGAGCAGGGAGGGGCTGTACAGTCCATTTGCTGGTCAGTTAATGCTGCTTGTTTTCCTGAGGAGGTTCTCCAGATTTGAAAATAGCTTTCAAGAAACTATAACTCTTGAAATGAAAAGGAAGATTGTGGTGATCACTTGGGGTGATATGTTGTATAGGCTTTAAAGACCAGAGGACAGAGCCAGTCACAGAGTTACCATAGTGGTCAGGGGTTGGTAACACACACCTCCAATCCTAGTGCTTGGGAGGCAGAGATTCATCTGGATCTCTTTGAGTTCAAGGCCAAACAGAGCCAGTTGGTGGTGACACACACCTTTAATCCCAGTATTTGAGGTCCTGTGCCTCTGCTCCCAGTACTTAGGAAACACACCCCTTTATCCCTATATCACTAAGAAGGAAGTGATGTGGCTGGGCAGAGAAAGGAGAATAAGGCCGCATGAGACAGACAGAGTTCTGCTTCTTTCCATTTTGGTCAGTGCTTTCCTTCTCTTTCCCTATTCAGTCTGAGGATCCATGAAGACAGGATCTACCCCTTTGGGCCTGAGGAGTTGGCTAGGTAAGAAGCCGCTGTGGCTTGTTCCTCTGTCTCTCTCGCTTTCAGCTTTTTTTTTTCCAATATTTGGCTCCATATTTTTGTTACAATACCAATTAAGATTCATGCAACAGCCACTGATCATGATAGCCTTAACCTTGCCTCTCATTGACCACATATTAATCAAGATCAAGGACTTTACCTAGGAAATTTCCCATTATGAAAATTTTTTTCTATCCTTTGACATTCCAGCATTCTTTTCAATTGATGGGTTTTACTATGTCAAAAGATTGAAGTCACCCTGTGACAGATTGTGCCATTGTTTATTAAATCACTTTTCTAATAGTTGTGCCTGAGACAGATCACAGGAGATAGCTTGCTTTAAGACTAACACACATTAACATCTCTTATTTTAAGATTTGGGGGTTTTATACATTTATGAACTTCTCCAACCATATGTTTCTATTGTTGTGCCCAGAGAGTTTTCCCAGAAAGTCCAAAGGCCTCACAGCAGGGCCAGTCCAGGTGCAAAAGCAAGGTTTATTTATGTAAATACAAGCCAAGGGAGGTGGCTGGTCTTAAGGTCCTCCTGTAATGAGATCAGGAGGGGCCCCTGAGGGGAGCTTAACAGCCACTTTTAAAGGGAAAATCCACAGTTTGGGGTTACTCTAGTGCAAGGTTGTGTGCTGACAGCCAATCTGGGGAATTTCTCCTTCAATCTCGGCTCAAGAATAATGGTGGTGTATTTTGACTACAACATTTGGTGGTTGGGTAGCAGGGTCAGGGTGGTATGGATTCTGCAGTTGTAACTTAGGTCATGCTGCTCTTTTGTGAATAACAGTTGTTAGCATTAGTCTCTGGGAACTGGGTGAGGGACTTTTCTCAGGGCTCTGTCTGCTTTAGTTCATCATAGTTCTCTAAAATGCAAAACTCCTTTTAGTTCTTCACCATAGTAAAATTAAAATTAGAAGATGAAGAGTTTCACTTGTTATGCGAAATAACCAATATTTGGGAACCATGAGAGGAAAGTGGGAAAGAATAATTTGGCTTATAAAAAATGAATTCTTATCACTTTTAATATATTATTTTATACAAAACCTTGATCTACTTACAAATACATCTTTTACAGACAAATAGATATATTTTTTAAAACCTCTTTCAGGGCTAGAGAATTAGCTCAGGGATTGAGATCATTGATTGCTTTTCCTAGAGAGTCTGAGTTCAGTTGCCAGCCCTGTATTGTGGCTCAGGACAATCTCTCAATCCAGTTCTCAGGGCTCTGAAGGTGTCTTCTAGCCTCTGCCATGTCTTGCACTCATGCGATGCACGTAAGCTCAGGAAAGCACATGCACATAAAAATTTACTAATAAACAGAGCAAAAACAGCCTTTAAAGGCCTCAAGTCCATTTCCTGTCCAAGACTGCCTTTAAGCAAAGACCTGGGAAGCATAGCTTAGAAATGTAAGCATCAAGGGCCCAGTCCCTGAGGTAAGACTCTGACAATCAATGGTTTTCTTGCTCTAACTGAAAACAGGAACAAACAAACTCAAAACAATTATTGGAATTAAAATATAAATGAAACCAGCAGTGGCACATGAATTTAACCTCAGCACTAGGAGACAGTGGTAGCAACTCTGTGGGTTCCAGACCAGGATTCATGGTGACACAACACCCCCCCAACCCCCCACCCCATCTCAGAGAAGTGATTGATTCCTCTTGCAGTTAGGCCATTCAGTTAAGCTAGCCTGGAAATGGGTGGTGTACAAATCCCCATGCTCATCACACTATTTACCTCAGTAGACTCCTCTGCTTACTTGCTTTCTCTGTAATGGGCTTCACTGCTCATTCCCTGCCCGATTAACATTGACAAATGCCTAGAAGACAAGTGCTGATTGGAAATCACCCAGGATCTGTTTTCTGTGGCATAAGATACTGTTGCAGAATGAGGGCAGTTCAAGACAATCTGATGAATTTCTCAATAGATTTAAGAAGAAATTTGAGAATATCATCTTGACAAATATTTGGTGAATTAAAGCAAAGGATATAAAACTTCTCTAAACAGTGAAAGAGAATTTCAGAATATAATTAATGCTCCTACCTATCGTATGGGGAAGAGGACATGTAAACATAAAATAATAAGTTTTTAATTTGAGGCAACAAGTGATTATAAGTCAGCAGAATTCATATAAATCTCGAAGACAGCAGCATTCTATATGTTGAAAATGATGTAGCCCATGTAGTTGTTTTTGTTTTGTACAAAAGTGACATGAATTCATGCTGACCATGCCACAACACACAGGTGGAGAGAGCCTGGGAGTAATCAGCCTTATATGTTATTTGGGGCACAGCTGGAAGAGCAATTAGATAACTCTTTGAAAACATGGTTTAACCTGTTTTTTGTTTGTTTTTTAGACAGCTTTCTTTCTGTACTGGTGTTTTTATTCAGTAGGAAGAGCCTCGTGAAAATATACATGAAACCCACAAATAATATAAACAAGGTGAAAAGAGCCAAAGATCTTGAACCTTTGGCTTCAGCACTAATGAGTGTCTCAGCTGACTCCAGTGCAGTGGTGTACTGTGTTGTCAGCTGTGGCCATTTGTCGTCCAGAGAAGCCTTTCTCTTCAACTTTTCCATTGGATGTAGACATACTCAGATTTAGCCTTTGTTTATGGAGTGGGGGAGCTTGCCCTTTACTAAAAGCAATATAGGGATATTTAGAGGAACTGAAAGGCTTTTTCCTTGTGCTAATTTTATAAGATTTGGGAATATTATACCAGATTACTGTGACTGCATCCTTTCTACGCTTCCCTTTGCTCCTTCCAGTTCCTCCCACATCTCTATCTTCTTTCAAACTCACAATCTCTTCTTTAATTATTATCTACACTCTTGTGTGTCTGTGTGTGTGTGCGTATGTGTGTGTGTGTGTGTGTAAAACAAAAACTCTCAAGTGCCAGTCTTAAGGATTTTCACCAGAGTTCAGAGGGAAACTGTACATACCAGCGATAGGAATCTACTTCTCTGAGGTTTTTCAATGCATCTACTCACAGTGTGCTCTGTAGCCCATCATTTTAATTGAAAACTATGATTACTGCTGCTCTCTCTCTCTTCTACATTGTTCTACTTTGTTCTTCCTTGCTCTACATTCTTCTACCTGGAGTCTCCCCAGTAACCAGTCTTTATATATAATCAGCAGTTCTCTGGCCAAAGCAAGGCCACAAGACTTGAATTCTTTCAGGGTCATAAAGCAGATAAGAGTTTATACCAGGCAGTGACTTAAGAGGGAGGGAGGGACTTATAAAAGCCTCAGTGAAGACTTAATGGGAAAAAGGTCAGCTGAGAGGGAGAGAGACCTTAAATCAATTAGGGAAGTCTAAGAAGGGAAAATGAGAATCCATGTGTAATATTATATTCCTAAGTATTGCTACATAATAAGCCAATTAATAAACCAAGTAAATACAAAGCACTAAAGGCAGAGTCATAAACACAAAGCTCCAAGTCCACACGAGGAAGACTGACCAGATAGGTGACAGGGAGCACAGTGCCCAGATGAGACAACCATGAGACATAGGTCCATTGTCTGTGGATTTGGCAAATGAAGAATTGGCATGCTTTTCTTAGGGTGCTTTGTGTTAGTAATCTTAGTAGACACCTGAAACTCTGACCTTGTGCATAACTGTAAAGTTTTAAGCTTATGATCTATTTACAAAGTCCTTTAGTTTGAAATTACTCTGAGGTAAAAATGAACTAAATATGTATAGTTTGTGTTAGTCTGAGTAAAAGGAACGAAGCAGGCTTTAAGTGTTTACAGTCTCCGGGGACAACAGATCTGTCTATGAATCAGGTCCTAGTATATATTTTATATACCAAAATTATACAGCTATATGAACAATCATCTCCCTGACCACCCACAGATATATGTGCCCATTAAATAGTCAGAACACTGCTAAACTGTGGGAATAAATCCTATTTTGTAACAAATGAGAGAACCTATTGTTTTACAAGAAATCTACAGCCAGAACAGCTTCCCTCCAAAAGGCAGCAATCCCACAACTCCTTGTTTGATGGTTTCCTCCAACAGAAACCTTGTTTCTGATGGATTGGCCTCCTAGGTGACAGATAAATTCTCTCTGCATAATTCTGTGGCCTGCAATAGCTCGTGATAAAGAGTCCTGATGTGTGTGAGCACTTGTGTGTGTGTGTGTGTGTGTGTGTGTGTGTGTGTGTATGTGTGTCCCATTGAGTCCATTTAGTGCTGCTCATATTTCTGTGTTTAGAATTGACTACTTGGGATTCGATAGCCAATGGTGCTTACCTCTGAGAAGTCTGGATTCTCTGTTTCATAGAAGCCATTATTGCCTATAGTGTTTCAGCTAGGGGTGTGGCCCTGTGAGATTTTCCCCATTCATGATGACATCCACTGGTGTTATCATTTGTAGACCTTACTTAAATAAACAAATTGTTGAATTTTTTTTTGAAACCTCCGAGACTGCTTCCAGTAACACACTTACTTCAAAAATGACACACTTCTAATCTATCCCAAATAGTTTCACCAACTGGGGTAAAATATATAGTCTATGGTGGTCATTCTTATTCAAAACACCACATTCTACTCCCTGGCTCTCACAAATGTGTGACCATATTATAATGTCAAATGCATGTAGTTCCAAATCAAAAGTCCCCATACTCTTTTGTACTCAGGACAGACTAAAAAATGAAAGTCTCTTCTGAGATTCAAGGCAATCACTTAATTGTAACTCTCTATAAAGTCAAAAAGAGTATATGCTTCCAACATATAATGGCACAACATATATGTTACCATTGGGGGCACAGTGAAGAAATACTGAACCAAAGCAAGACTGAAACCCAGCAGAGAAAAATTTAAATTCTGGAACTCTATTAAGATGTCAAAGGGCTTCAATGGCTCTTCCCCTTTAGCCTCGATACCTACAGCACATTTCTCTCTCAAGCTCTTTCTAACCCTTGTATACAGATCTTCTTAGAAGATATCATGTGGCTCTGGCTTGCTAACATCTTATCTGACTACAATGCAATCCAGGCTTCAATTCCACAGGTTCATGGCCTCTTGGGACCTCATGCAAAGACTCAGCGGCCATGTGCCTGGACTTACTGGTGTAACCCTGGAGGAAGATTCCATGACTCATTTACTCACCATTCATGATTCTAAAGGCAGAACTTGGACTACTGGCAATACTGAGCTGTGTTCATTGCTGCTTTCTTCACCATTTCTAGGAAAGGGAAACATCTGATACATAGATAATGAAAAGGTGCTACAGGCTATTTAGTTGCAGAGAAAAATAAAATTTGTAGGTAAGTGATTGGAACTATAAGATATACTGAGTGAAGTAACCCAGACAACAAGCATGAATGTTCATTCATATTTGTTGATCCTATCCTCAAATATTGAAATGTGAGTATTTAACTTGGCTTTTCGTCAGAAACCTAGAACACAAATAGGGAACATTGGAGAAAGTGAAGTATAGAGGCTACCCATTTCTATCATAAGGATGGCAGGTGGAGCTCCTAGTCTGCCTAGGAAGGAAAAAGACGTTAGTAATGAAAGCTATTACTCTAATGCCCGCTGCTATGAGTTCCAGTTCTGACTCTACTGTTAGTAACTGTATTACCCTGGACACACTTGCTATCCATATGTCTGTAGGTAGCAGTATTTGCAATGTAGTTTACATCCTAGTCCAGTGATGATTCAGTGAAGTCTTTAAGGAAAATGCTGAAAACTGCTATGACACCAACTAAAGCAAAGAAGTCCCAGTGAGAGCTAACGGGGCATTTATGCACATGTGCACATCTTCCCACACCCCCCCCCCACAGAACACACTCAGTATTGGTGATTCCTCTTTCTTGCAGGCACTCTGTAACATGGACTGACATCCTGCCAGGAGTTGCATGTGAAAGGCATTCATTAGTGATTTCTTCTTACAGACCCAACCGCATTCTAATGCTCTAACATAATTGATCTCATTCTTCAGTTGCTCTTTGGGAAGCATGCTGACATGCATCCAGAGTGGCTTGATTGGACACCTGAGCATTTAGTGACTCCAGGCTGATGGGCTGTTATATCTGCAATAACAGCTTCATTGTGCCACACAATGCCAGGAAACACCCAGGTGCCTTCATGCTGCCTCGCCAGACCCACACTGGGCACTGGAGAAGCACTATTATTTTTCAGAACCATGTTTCTTCACATGCTGTGATCTGGCCTCTGAATAGAGAGCCCCTAGCTTGCCGCTTCTCACTTCATGCTACCACATAGCTGAGAAGATGGATCACAAAAGGCACACAAATGTCTGCATGGAGGGCAGCCAGCTGTTTATTGCTACATTATCTGCTTCTGGAAAACAGGCTACGAAGCCACCCCCAATACACACACATAAAACTTGATGAGAAATTAACATTCAAATTACAACACGCTTTATTTTTATTTTGTTTTAGAGGCGTTGAAATGTGAGAGACTGTTTCAAAATGCCTTTTGGGAAGCTTTAATAACTCTTCCAGCTTCTCTGTGGTTTTTTTCAATGTGGGTACCTGCTGTCACTTCCCAAGTCTGCAGAAAGGGATTTCAGCAATTGTTGGGGCCCCCAGGCTCTGGTTTGTCTAAATTTCTAAGTATGTCAGCTTGACAAATTTACTCAAAAAAAGTAATACACAAGCTTCTTTTCTTTTATGAATTCCTTGAGTGACCCTAACCCTGTTGCCTTCCAATCAGAGGGTCTGCAGCACCATCCTAAGGTATTTTTTGTTAGTGAGCCAGAGAATGTGGCGTCTCCTGCTATGGGGAGGCTCCAAGTGGTGGCAATATTTTCTTTCAAGAAAACCCTTCCTTGCCCTTTATTAATGGCACACCCACACTCTGCCCAGCAAGTCAGCCTTCCATAACTTTTTTGCTTTTTAAATGAGCAAATTTTGCTTCCTTTGTTCACCTTTCCTTAGCACTTCTCCCCCACCCCCCTGTTTTTTGAGCTCACACAATGAGCTGTTTTGTTCTTCATTGCAAAGAGTTATATGCCTAACACCAATAGAAATTCATTAGCTGGAATCTGTGTCTGCCTTACCCTCTATTTTGTGATGATGCTTACCCATGGTCACACCCTTTGTTATTATTGGTCAAATATGAAAACAATTATTTGAATTGTTTGCCAAGTTTAGATAAACTAAAAATAACAGAGATGCCATCTGGAAGCAAAGCAGTTTAAAGATGCTAAAAATATTAGTCTATTCTATACTAAGGAAAACCTTTGTCTGAATAAATCATCAAAACACTTATTTAGTTAAAATAATACCTGTCACCTCCTGAGTGTCACCTCCTGAGTGTGCCAGGCTAGATCATAAGGGCTTTCATAAACCTGTTAATCTATGTACTATTGCATCTTTTGTCAAAGGAGGACACAGAGTGTGAGAAAAGTTAGATGGCATCCCATCCACCAGGCTGTGGGGTCAGTTGTTTCAGTCAGGGTTTTGCAGTGAAAAAAACAGTAGGATGCTGCCATAGTCATTCTTAATTCACCCCCTGACAGGATGGAGAATTACCTAGGCAATGGGCCTTTGGACATGCCCTTGAGGGGTTATCTAGTTTAGGTACTTGATATGTTAAACTGCTACTGTTGGTTGGACCATTCTCAAAGCAGGAATCCTTGACTATGAAAAGCAAAGGATGTGAATTGACCACTGTATTAGTTCCCTTCTGTTTCTGGAACACGGATGCAATGTGACCAGCTTCCTCTAGGTCATGTGATTACACTGCCATTATGACTTTAGCTTCAAGTTGTGACCCAGAATAAACCCTTTTGCTCTTAAGTTGCTTTTGTTAGGTTATTTTATCAGAACATTGAGAAAAGGAATGAAGACATGTGCGTTAATGCACACACACACACACACACACACACACACCTATTTGTTGATCAAAAAGGCATTGAGAGGTTGATTTAAGGAATTGTTTCATGTGTTGGCAGGGGCAGGCAAATGCAAAATCCACAGGTAAGCTTCTGACTTGGAAATCCAGCTGATTTCATGCTGAGGTCTTGAGTCAAAAATCCTTAGAGAAGTACACAAGAAATTAATGTGGGACTTCAATATGACAGTCTTGGAGAGGATCCCTTCTTTGGGGTCCAGCAAGTTGACTCAGTGGGAAAGGTGCTTGTGGCCAAGGGTGACAACTTGAACTTAATTCCTGGACTCTGCAAGGATAAAGGAAGGAACCATTGTGAGCAAGTGTCCTCTAGCCCCTGTTATGGCACATGTGTACCCACTCTAAAATAAGTAAACAAATTATTTTTTTTCTTTGAGAAATTCAAATATTGCTCAGTTTATATAAGAGTTTCTAAAAGGCCTTCACCTGATTTAATGGAGCCCATTTTTGGAAGGCAATTTGCATTTTTCAAGGAATTGTTATATGTTAATCATGTCCAAACAATACCACCATACTTAGCCAGGCATCTGACTAAACAATAAGACAGTCAAGGTAGACAACTAGTCCATACATTATCCATCATGTAGGGGGTACAGAATCTAAATTAAGTCTGCAGCCATGAACCTCTTCACAGGATCACATTGATGTTAGTCCTGCATATTTGATCTATTATTTTTTTTCTCTCTGCTAAACCAGTTACCCTTAGAATCTGCTTGTCTTTGTTGTAAAATCTCCCACATAGTAACCTATGTTTTCCCCTTACTTGGGATTTTAGCTCAGTGATTTTGCTTACTGAATTCTGAAATCTCTCACTCCAAGCACACTCCCTAGCTATTCTACTTCCACAGTGCTCAGTGTGGGTCCAGAAGCAAAGGGAGCAAGCTATTAGAGTGCTGTGAGCTCCGAGATCTGAGATGTGAGCTGATGTGAAGCTCTCTCTTGCCATTTTGAGTGGTGCAGAGTTCATGTCCTAAGAAAGAAGGCGCCCATCATTCTAAGTAGTGCTGGAGAAGCACTGGTTTTGTTGGAGCAAATGGAATCTGAAGAACAGATTTGTTTAAGGAAAAAAGAAAGATAAACAGGATAAAAATGCTTTAAAAATGTTGGTTACTTGAATTCAATCTGGATCTTAACAATGCTGCTTTCTCCGACAAAATAGATGTACTACATGACTCCAGTAAAATTGCGTTTATTTTAGTTTGAAAATGCTTCATGTGTAAGAGCTATGTTGTGTGATAATTAAGAACTCAGATTTTAGGGTCTGAATTTGAAGCCCAGACTGGCCCTGTCATATATTATAGGTAGGATGTTGGGGAAGTTAATTATCTTCTTTTCAACACAGTGCTTTCATTTTTTTCTTTTTTTTCCTTATGAATAAAGTCTCATTTTTTAATCCATACATTCCCTTGTTCAAACTCCTTTCCCTCTCTCATCCATTCCAGTCACTCTCTCTTCTCCCCATCTCCTTATCTCCTCCCTAGCAAGGGCAGAAGGTCACAAGGTTGCAAGATGGCTTTGTTTAGCATCCACTCCAGGCAGATCCACTTTCCTCACCCCAACATCAAGACTGGATCAGGTGTTCCTCTGGAGGGAATAAGCTCCAATGTGGCAGTTCAAGATGTTTCAGATCCCAAGCTGTTCAGTGGTTGTGATTTGCAGCTTGGACATGCTTTGCTTTTTGTTAAAAGTTCACTAATGAGTGAATACATCCCCTGCTTATCTTTCTGGGTTTGTGATACCTTGCTCAGTAGGATATTCTCCAAATCTATCCATTTCCCTGCAAATTTTAGGATGTCATTTTTTTCTTACTGCTGAGTAGTACTCAATTGTGTAGATGTACCACAGTTTGTTAATCCATTCTTCAGTTGAGGGGCATCTAGGTTGTTTCCAGGTTCTAGTTATTACGAATAATGTTGCTATGAACATAGTTGAGTTAATGCCTTTGGAGTGCAAATGTGCATCTTTAGGGTATATGCCCAGTATTGGTATTGCTGGATTCTTTTGGAGATTGATTCCCAGTTTTCTAAGAAACCACCATATTGTATCCCAGAGTGGCTGAACAAGCTTACACTCCCACCAACAATGGGGGAGTATTCCCCTTGCTCCCCAATCTCTCCATCATAGGCTGTCATCGGTGTATTTTATCTTAGCCAATCTGACATGTGTCAGGTGGTATCTCAAAGTTGTTTTGATTTGCATTTCTCTAATGGCTAAAGATGGTGAGCACTTTTTCAAGTGCCTTTCAGCCATTTGTAATTCTTCTGCTGAGAATTCCCTTTTTAGTTCTGAACCCCATTTTTTAATTGGGTTATTCAAGGTTTTGGACTCTCGTTTCTTGAGTTCTCTATATATTTTAGAGATCAGTCCTCTGTCACTTACAGGGTTGGTGAAAATCTTTTCCCATTCTGTCGGCTGTTGCTTTGTCTTATTGACTGTGTCCTTGGCTTTACAGAAGCTTCTCAGTTTCAGGAGGTCCCAATTGATTGTTGTTCTTAGTGTCTGTGCTACTAGTGTTATATTTAGGACATGGTCACCTGGGCCAATGCATTGGAGGGCATTTCCCATTTTCATTTCTATCAGGTTCAGTGTGGCTGGGTTTATGTTGCAGCCTTTGATCCACTTGGATTTGAGTTTTGTGCAGGGTGACAGGCTCGGATCTATTTGCATTTTTCTACACACTTCCATCCAGCAATGCCAACACCATTTCTAAAGTGTTCAGAAAATAACATCTTTTGTGGTGACTTTGAAGGATCAACAAATTACTTTAAGAGAAATACTTATCACAGTACAGGCATGTTTGAAGTAATGTTATTATAATTCTAGTTGTCTCAGAAAGGCAAGGTAAAGATGTCAGAGTACAAGGGCTTGGGAGAGCAATGATGTCACTTCATCATAATTGGAAATCAGAAGTGAGGATCAAATCTAGTTTCCATGTGTGTGACTATGGTGACCTAATTTCCAACCAAGCCCCAATAGCAAAGCTTCCCAGCATCTCTCACTAATGCTATATTTTAAGGGTTTTGACCTGCAAGTCTTTCTGTCAATATTAGTCCCCTTCTCTACATTTGAGTGATATAGTGTTCTTCCAGTGGTTTATTTGTTTAAGATTTTGTCCTAAGCTGGTAGACCCAGTTATAAAAGACGACTGTCACATGAGAGTGCTGACCTAATTAATAGACTAATTCATTGGTGGGCTGATGATTTGACAGCATTAGTGAGAGGCTCAAAATAAAGAAAGAAGCCACCTGTGCTCTAAACCCACTGAGACTATGAGCTACAATAAATGTTTCTCCTTTAAATGGTTTATCTCACTCTCACTGTCACTGGTCACAGAGATGGAAAGTCTGACTGGTTTAAAGTGTTTTGAACTTTGTACCAAATTATCCAGAAAACTTAGACCTCATCAATATCAGTCTTTGTAAGAAAGAAAACATAGAAAATATGGGTGTTTAGAGATTATTCACTCTTTAGCATTAAAAAATGGGAATAAAATTAGTCTATTTTTTTTTAAATTATCGAGAAGAATGAGTTAAGAACATACTGCACCAATAGTGTGTGGTGCTTTCTTCTTGTATTATCGATTGACAGAGCAAGCCTATCTGCCTTTCCTGGGTTTGTTTCTGTGTTTGAGATAAGCTTTGACATTCAAGTACAGTGTAACAGCTAACCTTGCTTAGATAAAATACTTTTTGATATATTGCTGAAATTATTACCCTTTGGATTAAATAAATGAGATGCTCCTTTGTGACTTCTTGAAGGGGTGGCTTGTATGCATTTTAATAACATCTTTATTAAGGAATAATTCATAAAACATAAAAGTCACCCACTTAGAATGTATAATTCAATGGGTTTGAGGATTTCAACAGACATATGCTATCATCACCATTAATTTCAGAACAATTCTGTCATCTCACAAATAAATGTCCTGCTCTCTAGGAACTGCTCTCCATATTCCTGCCACAGCTCAACCCTAAGAAATGCTTATCTGCTGAACTTGTTATAGTGATGAAATTATTCATGGTCTTTTTGACTATATAGCTCATATTATTGTTACAGTCTTACTGTTGATAAACAGCAATGCATTGTATTGTATCTCATTTTGTCTACATGTTTATCCATTGATAAAAATGAGATTTTTTTCTGTCATTTATCTATGAATGATGTTAACATAATTATTTTTTATTTTTAAGGTTTTTTTCATTTTAAATACCAACCACATTTGCCCTTTCTCCCTTCCACCAACTTACCCTCTATATCCCCCTACCACAGCCCTCTATCCACACCTCAGAGAGAGTAAGTCCTCCTCCATGAGGAGTCAACAAAGTCTGGTATATGAAGTTAAGGCAGGACCAAGCCCTTCCCCCAAGTATCAAGGCTGAGTAAGGTATTCCGCTATAAGGAATGGGCTCTAAAATACTACTTCATGCATCCTGGTCTCACTGCCAGAGACCCCACAAACTGCCAAAGTCACACATTTGTCATTCACATTCAGAGGACCTAGTTACATTCCATGGAGGTTTTCCAACTGTCAATCAGGAGTCAGTGAGCTCCCAATAGCTCTGGTCAGCTGTCTCTGTGGGTTTTTCCATCATGATCTTGACCCCTTTCCTAATATAATTTTCCTCTTTCTCTTCCAATAAACTGGGAGTTCAATTCAGTGCTGAGCTGTAGATGTCTACATCTGCTTTCATCAGTTGCTGGATAAAGGTTCTACAATAACAATTAGGGTGGTCATAAACTTGATTACAGGGAAAGGCCAGTTCAGATACCTTTGCAGTCTTAGCTGGGTTCATCTTTGTGAATTTCTGGGAATTTTCCTCGCACCAGGTTCTGCCCTAACCCCCAAATGGCTCCCCCATCAAGATATCTCTTTCTTTGCTCATCCTCTCTGTCCCGTCACCAACTCAACCATCCTGTTCCCTCATGTTCTCTTCCCACCTCTCCTTACCCCTGCCCTGTATGCTCCTGATTTACTATGGAGAACTTATCTATTTTCCCTTCACAGGGGATCCATGATGTCTCTCTTAGGGTCCTCCTTGTTACCTAGCTTCTCTGGGGCTGAGTATTGTAGCTTGGTTATTCTTTGCCTTACATCTAATATTTACTTATGAGTGAGTACATACTGTGTTTGTCTTTCTGAGTCTGGTTTATCTTACTTAGGATTTTTCTAGTTCCCTCTATTTGCCTACAAATTTCAAGATGCCATTTTTTTTTAAACTGCTGAGTAATACTCCATTGTGTAAAGGTATCACATTTTTTTAATCTATTATTTGGTTGAAAGGCATTTAGGTTGTTTCTACATTCTGGCTATTATTAATGATGCTTCTATGAACATAGTAGAACAAATGTCCTTGTGGCATGAATGTGCAAATTTTGGGTATCTGCCCAAGATTGGTATTGCTGGGTCATGAGGTAGATTGATTCCCAGTTTTCTGAGAAACCACCACACTGATTTCCAAAGTGGCTGTACAAGTTTATACTCCCACCAACAATGGTAGAGTGTTCTCCTTACTCTACATTCTCTCTAGCATAGGCTGTCAAAGGGTTTTAATACCATTTTTATACTAAAGTGTTTTATACCATTCTGACAGGTATAAAATGTATCTCAGGGTTGTTTTGCTTTGCATTTCCCTGATGGCTAAGGATGTTGAACAATTCTTTAGATGTCTTTTGGCCAATTGAGATTCTTTTTTTGAGAATTCTTTGTTTAGATCTGCACTTCATTTTTTAACTGGATTATTTGGTACTTTGATGTGTAGTTCTTTGAATTCTTTATATATTTTAGAGATCATCACTGTGACAGATATAGGGTTTGTAAAGATACTTTCCCATTCTGTAGGCTGCCATTTTGTCTTATTGATTGTGTCCTTTGCCTTACAGAAGCTTCTTAATTTCAGGAGGTCTTACTCATTAATTGTTGCTCTCAGTGTCTATGCTACTGGTGTTCTGTTCAGGAAATTGTCTCCTGTGCATTAAGGAGACAATTGCTTGAGTAAATTCATTCAAGGATATTACTCACTTTCTCTTCTAGCAGTTTCAGTGTATCTGCATTTATTCTGAGGTCTTTGATTCACTTTTACTTGAGTTTTGTGCATTTCTATTATTCATAAATGAATTGTTTATCTGTGAATAATGTTAACATGATTATCAGTGTACTTTTTATTTATGTACAGACAAGTGTTCTTGTTTTTCTTAGAAACCAACAGGTAGACTACATGTACATTTTTATTTAAAAATTTTAATTAAAATAATTATATAATTTTCTTTCTGTCTTCCCTCTAACTCTTTCCATGCACCCCTACAGTGCCTCTCAAATTCATAGACTCCTTTTAAAAAATTATCATTGGTGTGTGTGTATGTGTGTGTGCATGTGTAAATATGTAAATGCAACCTGCTATATCAGTTTAATGCTGCTTATGTATATGGTTTAAGGATGATCATGTGATAACCATTTAGAGGGCCTCTTTGCTGGGTAGACTAATTCTCCATTTCTGAGAAGTCATTACTTGCCTTCATATAAGTATAGGGCCCCTATTCATATTGTCATCTCAACTAGTGGTGTCATTGTTCAGGAAGCCATATTGTTGTGATTCGATGTCTCTAGCTTTCCTGTCATATCTAGAAGATATATCAAAGCAGAGTGTTCTTTATCCTTTTGCTCCTTCAGTCCCTCTGCCCTTACTATACAATGTTCCCTGAATGCTATGCACAGGGACTGTATTCCAGACAGATCACATCGTGAATGAAACTCCACTTCATATGGATCAGTGAGTATGTGAAAAATTTAGAAAACTAGACACCAAGAAAACACCTTAATTTTAAAATGACACATGAAGCTAAACAGAGAGTTCTCAAAAGACTATACAGGAATAAAATATTCAACATCTTTAAACATCAAGTAAAGGGCAATTTAAGGTTAGTCTGAGATTTCATCTTGTCCTAATAGAATGTCCATAATTAAAAGAAATCACAGCAGATGCTGGTGTAGATGTGGAGACTGACAGTTACTAACTTCTGGTGAGAGTGCAAATCTGTGCAACCATTATGGAAATTAGTGTGGAGGTGTCTCAAATACTGAAAATAGGTCTATCATACAATCCAGCTATACTACTCTTGAGCATATTTTTTTGGAAGGTTCCCCAGTGGCTGTTTTTTTTCTTATGTATGCATGTATGTATGTATGTATGTATCTATGTATGTATGTATGTCTTTATTTATTTATTTTTATAGAATAAGTCTCTTTTTTTAATCCATGTACCCCTTGTTCCAATTCCCTTTCCCTTTCAGAGCCCTCCCAGTCAGCCTTTAGCCTTTTTCCTCCCCAATCCCCCATCCCCTCCCCGCAAAGGGCAAGGTGATCCTAAGGTGGATTAGCTCAGCATCCACTCCAGGCAAGTTTGATTTCCTTATCCTAATATCAAGACTGGGTTAGGTATTCTTCTGGAGGGAACAGTCTCCAAGGTGCCAGTCCATGCACAGAAACACAGTTTGAACCCTCTCCTTGAGACTCCGTATACTGTCCTGGAGTTAAAAGGGCTGAGAATCTGTTGCTAGATGGGGAGAATATAGCATTATTTTTATACTAAGTGTCTATAACATTAAAATGACTCCTAATGACATATTGCTATATGCACTGAACCATAGATCAATGCATTTCTTAACTCTCATCAAAAAACCTTCTTTTTATAGATGGCAATTAACATAGATATTCTCAACTTGTCAAGGTATAGAGAATAAAGAATTGTGGGGTACGCAAAACTTTATAGACATATTTATCCAATCCTTCCTTCCTAAATTCAGTAATATTCATAGGAATGGGTGCAGAAAGTTAAATGAGTTAGATATGGTAAATAACTTCAAGGGAACTATGTTATCTGCACACAACAGTGCGGTGCACATATGAAGTCAGTGATTGTGATAATAATCACAATACCTGTGCAAGCACAAGACAGGTGCAGATATAGATAGAGAGATGGGGATTTGAGCATAAAATCTCATTATCATATGAGGAGCTATTGGCATTTGATGACTGTTGGGATAAGGAGATCCAGTCTTCATTAATGGATTGGTTCCTGATAATTTGACCAGGCTTCAGGACATGCCACATTACCAAGAGTAGTTGGGTAACTCAAATTGGGATTGATAGGTTTTCTTTAAAAAGATGAAAATTAAAAGTTGGGAAAATCCACCAGTAAAATCCAATTCATTGGAAACCCCTAACTCAAATTCTGCCCCAACCCCCAACCCTTTCTATCACCCACAACCTTAGCAGTTGCCTGAGACCCACAGATCTTTAGCACTTATTGGACCAAGAGGTGAGTGACACTTCACCCAACCTAGCCAGAGAGCCCAGTCTCCAGGACCCAGGCTCAGGGACACAACCTTTGGAACCCCACCCCTACTTATCTCTCCCCTAAGTCCAGGCCAGCAGAGAAAACCCTTGCAGGCAAAAACTTCCCAGTAAAACCCAGTATGCTGCACACTCCTAATTACAAATTTCAACTTAATAACCCATCCTGTTGACTGTTGACTTTAGCAGCTACTTGAGACCCATAGTTCCCCAATACCTATAGGATCAAGAGCAGCTACCCAAGAGTCACAGTTTCTCAGCACTTATTGGATCAAGAGTAGCTACCTGAGACACACAATTCCATAGCCCCTATTAGATCACAAGGGGTACCTGAGACCCACAATTTTCCAGCCCCTATTTGATCAGGAGCCCCTATAAGATTAAGATGTCCCCCTGGATCAAGAGGTCATATTGGTCATGTGGATCTTTGAGACACAGAATTAGCCAGCTCTTATTACACCAAGACACATACTGTGACACGGAATACACTACCTCCAAGTGGAATAATGACCCAGAGAGAACCAAGGGAGACTTCCTGAGACACAGACACAGTTAGAATAGATTCCTTCAAAATCAACTCCCTAAGATATAGACAAATCTTGCATTGATTTTAGGAAGCAATGGACAGATGTCAGTGCAAGAATACATATCACAACATAAAGCGCAATATGGTACCACAAGAATCTGGTGGTTCTACAACAAGACCTGATTATGACAATGTAGAAGAAGGAGAAAGAAATGATCTTAAAAACAACTTTATAAAGATAATGGAAGCCACTAAAGTAAGAAATTAAAAAAGATACCAGAAAATGGAAAGATCTCCGTCTAAGATGCTCTTGGATAGGTAGGATTAACATAGTAAAAATGACAATCTTACCAAAAGCAATCTACAGATTCAATGCAATCCCCATAAAAATCCCAACACAATTATTTGCAGATCTTGAAAGAACAATACTCAACTTCATATGGAATAGCAAGCAACCCAGGATTGGGAAATAGAACTTTGGGAGGCATCACCATCCCTGATCTCAAGCTCTACTACAGAGCTACAATAATAAAAACAGCTTGGTACTGGCATAGAAATAGATTTGTGGATTAATGTAATCAAATAAAAGACAATGACATTAATCTATACACTTATTAATACCTGCTTTTCTGTTTGTTTTGTTTTTGTTTTTTTACAAAGAGGCCAAAAATATACAATGGAAAAAAGATCTTCAACAATTGTGCTGGCCTAACTGAATGGGGGTATGTAGACAAATGCAAAATCAACCCAATTTCACTGAACCTGATAGAAAGAAAAAGTGGAAAATACTCTTGAACACGTTGGCACAGGAAATCACTTTCTAAATATAACACCAGTAGTACAGACACTGAGTGCAACAACTAATAAATGGGGCCTTCTGAAACTGAGGAGCATATGTAAGGCAAAAGACATGATCAATAAGACAAAATGGCATCCTACAGAATGGGAATAGATCTTCACTAACCCTACATGCACAGAGGACTGATCTATAAAATATATAAAGAATTCAAGAAACTAGAGGTCAAAAAACTGAAAGAACCCAATTGGAAAATGGAGTACAGAGCTAAATAAGAAATTCTTAACAGAAGAACTCCAAATGGCTTGAAGACACTTAAATGGCTGCTCAAAATTCTTTGCCATCAGAGAAATGCAAATCAAAACAACTCTGAGATACCATTTTACACCTGTCAGAATGGCTAAGATCAAAAACATGAGTGACTACCTATGTTGGAGAGGATGTGGAGTAAGAGGAACACACCTCCATTGCTGGTGGGAGTGTATACTTGTTCAGCCACTTTGGAAAACAGTATGGCAGTTCCTCAAAAAACTGGGGATCAATCTACCCAATGATCCAGCAATACCACTATTGGGCATATACCCAAGGAATGCATATTTTTACCTCAAGGGTATTATCTCAGCTATGTTCATAGCAACATTATTTGTAATAGCCAGAACCTGGAAACAACCTAGACGCCCCTCAACTGAAGAATGGATTAAAAAAATATATTCACAATAGAGTACTACTCAGCAATAACAATAAGTCATCCTGAAATTTACAGGCAAATGAGTGGATCTGGAGAGTATCATCCTGAGTGAGGTAACACAGACACAGACAGACATGGCATGTAGTGGATTTTAGACATAAAGCAAAGAATAACAAGGCTATATATAATCCACACCATCTCCAGCAGCTAGGTAACATGAGAAAGTTAGGAGAGACAACTATAGATCTCCATGGGAAGGGGAAATAAAGACATTCTACTGAGAAAATTGTTATGCTATCAGGGAGTGAGCAAGGGGAGGTAAGAAGAAAACATGTGAGAATGGGATGGTAGAACTGGGGGGAGCAACAGAGAGGGAGAACAAAGAAGTGGATATACTAATAGAGGAAGCCATTATGGGATTAGAGAGAAACCTGATACTAGAGAACACCCAAGAAACCACAGGATGAGCCCAGCTAGGACTCCAAGCAATAGTGGAAATGATGCCTAAACTGGCCTTTCCCTATTATAATATGAATGACCATTCTGATTGCCATTATAGAACCTTCATCCAGCAGCTGATGAAGGCAGATGCAGACATCCATAGCTAAACACCAGGATGAGCTACTGGTCCAGCTGAAGAGAGGGAGGAGATATTAAATGAGTGAAGGGATCAGGATCATGATGGGGAGACTCCGAGTATAGGCAGTCCTGTGTTGTTGGAAGCTCAACAGACTCTGAAATAACAGGGAGGAACCTTCATGGAATGGATCTGGCCCCATAAATAAAATGAAAAATATCAAAAGAAAGAGAGAGGAAAGGAGAAGAAAGGGAGGAAGAAATGGAGAGAGAGAGCTTCAAAAGAAAAGCTGATGTTAAATAATACAAAATTTTGTTCATGACAGTTTTGAAAACAAGCAATAATGTATCTTCTTTTATATTTACATCATGGAACAGCATCTGCTGAATCAAGAAGAGGAGATGATATAAAATTTTATCAGTGTCCTTATTTTTTCTGAACAAATGGGCTTAAAATCATTTGAGAATTATATATCAATAATTCTGTCATGTCACAACAAATTGGGTTATTCACAATAAACCTCAATGATAGTTAGCATAAAACATCTTGCATACAGGTATATTTTTTTATGAAACTGTAAAACAAACAGCAACAACCCCTCCATACACATACACCACCACCAAATCTCAAAGGATTACAAATCTTGAAATACTATGGGTTGGGCATTTCTTACTTGAATTTCTTAGGACTAGAAGTATCTTAGTTTATTTTGGATCTATTAATATTGAAATTAGCATAATGAGCTATACTGAGAATGGGACCCATGTCTAAATATGAAATTCATTGTTTCATAAGGTTTCATTGACACTTTACATACAAACTCCAAAGGTGGCTGCATACAGCATTTTTAGTTCTTGTGTGATGTGGCTCATCACAAAGGGTCAGGTGTGGTGGATTCTTCTCTGGGGCTTATGGTTGTACTGGAAATATTTTCAGTTTGGGGGCCTCTTTTCTGCATTCCTCTGGGGTTTTCAGCATGCTAGACAAGCACTGTGAGAGTTTTCATTTTGTATGTTTGGATGAGGAGTTTTCTACTTATATCCACTAAAAACACTTTGCTCAACACAAAATCACACAATGGAGGAATATCCTCTGAGGAAGACAATCTGCTACTGGACATGAGTAGAAGAGAAAATACCATGTGCAATGTAGCTGAGAATAATATTCTGGAAGCAAAATGGGAGGACTGGAGAGGCCAATTACAAAGATGTTGGATGACTAGGAAAAAAAGGAGAGTAGAACAAGGGATGACAAGGAAAGAAGGGGAGGGGATAGATCTAGGAGACATTGGCAAGCAAGGAATAAAATAAAAATACATTGTACAAATGTCTGAAAAAATAACTAAGAATAAAGTAAATGTATTCTTAAACAAAAACAAAAGAAAGAAAAGCAGGCAGAAAGCAGCTAAGAGTGCTAGAAAGGAGGCCAGAGGAGGGGCAGCACTAGCAGACACAGCAGGCAGCATGACAAGTGCACAGCACAGAGCTCCATGCCAAGGTCTAAAGAGCATTGGTGGTGACTATGGGACCATGGACGAGGAGCCCGGGAAAGATGTGAAAGAGTGGTCAGTAAAGGCAGAAGGTTCAAGATATGTAAGAATCTAGAAGAGCCTTCTAAATTAGTAACTGTGGGGTTGGAGTCCCTAAAAGAATTGGAGTTTGGGTAAGGTGGGGTGAGAGCAAGCTGATTTCTGTGATTTGCCCCATCCATGAACTCTGTTGAACAGGAGACACACTGAGGGAAGATTAATTATAAAAGATGCAAATTTGAAAGAAAAAAGAGTAAGGTATGAGAAAGCTTCAAGTTGGGATAGTTTTACATGTTTAATGGGGGAGGTATGGACACAGATGAAGAACAGAGGTCGAGGGTATTGCATTAATTCTATTTGATATTATAATAAAATCCCAAGGCCAGATATTGGGGAAAAGCTGAGATTTCAGAGATATAGAGAAATAAACCACGGCCACATCTTACCAAGCCAACTCCTCAGCCAGTCTCCACAGATCCTCTGAGTCCAAACCTCTTCATCCTCAGCCAAAAAGGAAAGTGGCAGGCTAAGGGATGAAATCTTGGCTCCTTCAGCCTTTTCTTTCTTTTTTTGCCCAGCTCTCTCACTTACTTGTTTAACTTCCCTAGTGCTAGAATAAAGGTGTGTGCCACCACCCTGGCTCTGTTAGGCCTTGAACTCACAGAGCTGCAGAGAATCTCTGCCTCCCAAGTTATGAGATTAAAGACATTGGTCAACACTCCCTGACCTTTCTGGCTTGGCTCTGTCCTCTGATATTTTAGACTATTTTTTATTAAATATACAAGATATCACCACAGGAGGGAGGCTGATGTGAGAGTGGGTTAGAACAGGTTGTGCCTTCAGGTGGGTGAATAAGTCCATGAGACCAAGTATAGGAATTGGCATTAGAAAGAAAGGAGAAGACAGGGCATGTTTACTGTTCTTAAAGAGCCTCTCCTCAAGTATAAATACTTAAAGTATTATCATTTGAATATCTGTGTAGGCCTGGACTCATGCAAATATTTGGGTGTCCTGTATATTCCTCACAGCCATTTGCATGCTGCCACTTGAGTTTCCTAAGATGACCAACCAAAAGGATACTTGGAGAGCTCTGGTGTTAACAGTGAGTTGTTGGTATAAAGCAACAGAGAGGGGGGAAGGACAGAGAGAGATGGGGGGAACACTGAAATCAAGACAATATCTTCTCCTTAAGACACAGTGTTCAAAGTTCCTGTAGCCTTCTCTGGGGACACAAGAACATGGGGAGTTATTTACTTAGTAGTATAAACGAGGCCTGTAAAACTCTCTTGATGATGCTGTGAGAAGCCTACCGGTGCACCCTGTGAGGGAGAAAGTAGGCATAGTTCACTTCCCAGTGCCCTCAGAGCTCTACTAACATAAGATATTATGAGCTGCAGACCAAAGTCAAAGCTGTGGCGTTGGAATGAAATCTATGGTAAGCCACTTTGTATGTCCTTTGTAGTACCTGGCATAGGACATACTGATAAAAGAATGGGTGTATAAAAGTTTATTTATGCTTACATATAATGAACAGTTATAATGGCTGTGGTGAGCACTTCACCAGAAGCCCATAGATGACAACAGAGAACCAGGAGGGTCTTGGAATCTTGTTATCTCTGGCTACATAGTGGTAGAACCAGTATGCTGTGCATAGGATTTCCATAGCATAAGGAATCTTCAAGGGACTACCAAAGAAAGAGAGTGGCTCAAACCTAGGCTGGTGGTTTTATAATATCTGCCTAGTGTTAGTGCCAAGAATTAGCCATGGGGCCTGTATTAGTCAGGGTGCTTTAGAGGAAGAGAATAGAAAGAATGAATATATTCCATTCTCTAATAAATTATATATATGCCACTCTAATAAATCACATATATGTAAACATGACTTATAGGCTATGGTTCAGCTTGTCACACAATGGCTTTCTCCTGAATGAAATGTAGGGTAATGCTTTTGTATACTGTAAAGATTTGTTACTCATACTGGTTTAATAAAATGCTGATTGTTCAGAAGTTAGGCAGGACAACTATACTAGGAGAATTCAGGGAAGATAAAAGACAGAACAAAGACATTAGTCAAACACAGAGCAGAAAAGATGAGAATGCTGTACTGAAGCTGATGTACCAAGCTACATGGCTTAAACATAAAAGAAATCATGGGTTAATGTAAGCATAAGAGCTAGTTAGTAACATGCCTGAATTAGGACACAGATCCTAATTCTTCCAAGCAGTTAACTGGAGACTAAGTAGGCAAATATATGAGACTATAGAGGGCATTCTGATTCAAACAACTACAGAGCAACAGTGTGATCATTTGTAAAACGCTGATGCTAACTCCCTTAGAGGTTTGCTGGGAAGAAGAAATGACAGAAATTGTGAAGTACTTAACACAGTATGTGGAAAATTTCTGACCATAGACAACAGCCTTGTTTTCCCTTATTCTCAGCTAGAACCCCATGAAACAAAATGTACAGTGTTTACAGAGTTCAGTCTAGCTTCATAGGTGAATGTACTATGCGGTTATGACAGTTCTCTGACTTAAAAAATATGATTGATTGTGAAGGTAAACTCCATTGCTGTTGGCCTGGATCAATACACATCAGGAGTAATGATGCATTGACTTCTGGGTAATGAGAGAAAGTTATGGTGTTGTGACTATATTATGGCTTCTTGGACTCTTTATTGCTTTCCCCATGCATTAATATAATAAGAAGCATGAATCATTTGCTTCTGAATTGCAAGAAGCCAGCGTCTGGAGTGTTGATCATTTTATGTCGGGAAATTATTTCTGAAGGAAAAACAACCAGGACAGTACAATGGCATTTACTAACAAGTACTGCAGCTTCCCACATTGGGGGATTTATCTTTGGGATCATTGGCTCCTGTTTGGAAGAACACATGTGTTAGAAAGAAGGCACAGGGTCCATCTGAAGTAAAAAGTAAAGGCTAATTTATTGGAGTAAATTATTCCATAAAATACTTTTCTTTTGTATCTATTATGTGCTAGATTTTGTCTTGGTATTATAGAATAAATACTCATGGTATATATCTTATATGTTATTAGGACCATCATGTTGCAGTAGCATATAGAGTCAAATGCATGAATGCTTTGAGAAAATAACATAAAAACCAGCAACTTTAGTTGCATGTCAGTGAGAATATTTTCAGAGCTCAGAGACATAGGTCTTAACATAGGCTTAAAAACAATGCATGTTCCTTTGATTTTTCATGCCTCAGATTACAAACGCTTAAGTGGCAAATTTGAGTTGTATATGCATTTTATTTATGACACGTAACATTATTTTAATATATGTATGCATCTTAAAATGATTTGAATCAAATTAATTTTATTCATTATCTCATACCTTTATTTTCTGGTGGAAATATCATTCCTTTTTAGTTTTTTAAAGATATACGTATATGTATATAATTTTATGTATACATATAGTCATAATGCAACATAATACATCTCAGAACTTATTCCATCCAGTAACCTCTTTTATGACATTTGGATTTTTTTAAAATTCTATAAATATAAATTATACAGTAGGTGATTTGTGTGTCCTACTTTTGGACTTATAATAATATCCAATAAATTACTTTATGTTGAAAATAATGACAAGATTTCCTCTTTTACTTAAAGCTCACAATATTCCATTGGGCCTTTTGCACATTCTTTAGTGAAGTTATTATAATTTTTGATATTGAATTGTGTGAGTGTTTTATGCTTAAGTTATTAAACCTTATAGACACATACTTATAAATACTTTCCCTAATCTTTAGGCTGCCTTTTAATTTTGCTTATTAATTGTGTCAAAACCACTGTTTCTTTGTTTTTACAGTATTTTCATCAATGATCAGGGTTTTTTCAAGTTGTTGGTCAGAGGTATGATAGATAACCCCAAATCAATACAAGCTATTGACATTTTTCTTGATTGCTCACCAGAATTTGATAGTAATACTCTACTGCTAAAGATACCAAACATATTGATCATAGAGCATGGAGAAATCAAGTCAACTGACCAAGAAACTTTCTTTTTGCTGGTAAGCTTTTATTGTACAGATATTGTTATGAAGGCAAAAAACCTTGACAAAATAAAACAAAGAAACAAAACATCATTGACAGTCTTATATAGCTTTGAGTCCTGTGAATTGCAATAATGACCCAACCCACCACAGTATGGCCATGTGTAAAATAGTGGATACAAATGTTATGTGAGTAACCACCTACTTTCTAACCAGATTTAAAGTTGCACCCCCTAAGAGAAAATGCAAATCTAGAAAAGAAGCTCATAAGTGTGGCAAGTTCAGAAGCCCCAAGGGTAAACATACAACTATTATTTTGTTAAATTGTATTAAACTGGCCTACAAATTTTTTTCTATACGTAGACTAATGTAGCTCTTAGATACCATCAGAGAAGCTTCTGTGCAGTGGGCCATGGTTAACACAGAAACTTGCAACTGATCTCAGTGTAGAGAATAAGTGTCTACAGAATATTCATCCACAGATGGGGCATCTATATCATACCAATTCAAGACTAAAAGGACTATAGTGGAAGAGAAGATGGAAAGTTTTAATAGAATGTAGAGAAGACAAGAATGAAACAGTGTCTTTTTTATTTATATATTTATTATTTGGTGATTTTACATCATGTACCCCATCAAACTCAGTTATCAGTCCTCTCAGTTTCATACCCACTCTTTTGACCTCCCCATTTATAAAAATGTCCATTCATGCTGTTCATTTACTTACTGAAGCATAATTAAACTCCCAGTGTCGTCTGACATTACAGGACAACTGGACTCTGACTCTAAGCATCTGTGGTCATCTCTCAGAATCTTCAGTAGTACAACATTCAGGTATGGAGTGGGAAGCAGGTGATAGGTCCTCATTATTAATTAATAAGTTATAGAGAGTTGATAGGTTCTAGACATGAATGTCAGTCTTCTTTAAGGGTGTAGCCCCTGGAAGTCGACTATGCTCTAGCCCAGTAGTTCTCAACATTCCTAATGTTGTTACTTAATAATACAGTCCTCAGATAGTGGTGACCCCAACCACAAAATTATTTTATTGCTACTTTATAACTTTAGTTTCGTTAGTGTTATGAATCATAATGTAAATATCTGATATATAATCTCAAAGGATCTCCACCACTCACATGTTGACAACCACTGCTATACTCAGTGTACAGTGCAACTTGGAGTTGATTGGAGAGAGAGAGAGAGAGAGAGAGAGAGAGAGAGAGAGAGAGAGAGAGAGAGAGAGAGAATAAATTGGGTTAAGGTAATTCTCAGAACAATCAGGGGGAGAAAATTAGGGAAAAATATATTGTGTGAAATTCTCTAAGTATTGGAAAAGTATTTAAAGAAAAACAAACATTATAAATAATTAAAGATAAAAATTCTTATAAAGATAAAAATCCCAGTGACTTCATGTGGCAATGGTAAAGGATTTTATCAATGGCTAAATGAAACCATGAATTTTAAGATTACATTATGGGAGTTCAGAAGAGCTCTGTGCACACTAGTGAGTGTAGCCCTGTGTAGAAATCCCCTGCATGAACAGAAGTTTTCTTCTGAAGAGAACTCCTGCTTCTGATTTTTAAATTTCACTTCTGGATGCTTCTGCACTGCTCTGTCATTATTTAAAGGGAGAGAGAGAGTCCTCCCGAAAGTCTTAAAAGTGATGTAGTGACCCCTTTTCTCTAAATAAGTTTTTTAATTCTCTCTCTTTGTGTTGACTTGGACTTTCATGTTAAATCATCTATATTCCCATGATCCTTCTAATTAATATTCCAGGCTAAATTAGTGCCAAATAAATAATGAGTTTCCAAATTAGATGACACCATAATGGAACAGAGATTTAATTAATTTACTATCAAGGGCCTCTACAGACGATTGTATGTTCATAACATAAAATGATGGTATTTATTAATGTTGAAACTTTTCTTAGCTTAACAGGTTGCTTTGATAACCAGATTTTAATATGGAGATTTTATTTCCATTGAAATAGTAGGCTTCAAGTCATGCAAACAACTCACTTGACAGCACATGTAATTTTCTAAAAATTATTTGATTTAATTTACTTAGCATGCATGGATTGCCTAAGGATTCTCAGTGATTTTCAAGAATTCTTTACTAATATCTTAGTGCTATAATCATACACAAAATCTCCAGAATTTTCCATTCATTAGACTGTCAGCTTCAAAGCTTTCTTCCATATCAGTCTAAGTGAATGTCAAGTATTCCAGTCTCTTTCACTTTGTTAAATGGATCTGTACATATTAGTGATTTCCATAAGTTTCTAGGTGGTGGGGACTTCCCAGTACCTTGGTAACATATTTAGTACATATGTACAAGGAGCTCTAATTTCCTTCTGTCTGCAATCTAGATATTGTAGGAATATTTTCATTTGTATTAAGTCCAGTGAATCCATAATCAATCAGATTATGGTCAGGAAAATATCAGGATCCATAAAAAGAATTAAAAACAAAGTAAACTTTGATAAAGTACCAATCTCCTTGAGTAACCTACATAGTAAGGATCTTATGTTTTATTCATTTATTTAATATATTTTTATTTATTATTTTTGTTCATTTTTATATTTCAACCACAGCTCTCCTTCCTTTTCCAAGTTTCTCTGCCCTCCTTCCCCCACCTGCCCTTCATCTACTCTTTCATTTTTTCTCAGCCAGCCATGGTATATCAAGTTACCATGATACTAGGGACCTCCTCTCTTGTTAAGGCTGGATAAGGGAATTGGGTAGAAGGAAAGCATCCCAAAAGGAGGTAGCAAAGTTAGAGGTAGCCCCTGCTCCCACAAGAACCCCAAACTACACAATTTTAACTTATGTGCAGAGGGCCTAGGTTAGTCCATGCAGGCTCGCTGGGTTTGATCTGGGAGTCTCTATGAACTCAGGTTAATTGGTTCTATGGGTTTTCTTGTGACTCCCTTGACCCCTCTGGCTCCTGTAGTCCTTCTTTCTCTTCTTATGCAGAATTCCTGGAGCCAGCCTAATGTTTGGCTGTGGATCTCTGTATTTATTTCCATCAGCTGCTGGGTGGAGCCTCTCTGATGACAGTTGGGCTAGGCAACAATGTATGATATGACAGAATACTATTAGGAAACTTTTTTTTATTCTTTTTTACTTTTTTCTTGTTAATTGATATCCCACCTCTGAATCCTGGTCCTCAAGGATGAACTCTTTCTCATGATATGAATCTCAAGCTTGGCCAGTCATTGGTTAATCACTTCCAAAATTTCTGTGCCACCTTATCTTATAGGCAGGACAAATTGTAAGTTGAGGGTCTTTTGGCTGGTTGGGGGTCCCAGACACTTCAGTGGAAGTCTTGCCTGGTTACAGGAGATGGCCAGTTCAGGCTCCATATCCCCCATTGCTAGGAGTCTTAGAGTCACCCGCAGAGATATCTGGGAGTTCTCAGTGCATTAGCTTTCTAATTTGTCTCAGAGACGCTCCTGATCCCAGTTGTTTCTGTCAGTACTCTCTCCCTCCATCCTCCCTCCCCCTGATTCCCCTGTTCCCATCTCACTCTCTCATCCAGCTTCTTCCCCCACCCAATGACAATTCCTGTTCTATTTTCCCTTCACAATGAGATCCATGTGTCACCCCCAAAACCCTGTGCCCTCCTTGTTACTTAGCTTCTCTAGGTCTGTAATTGTATCATGATTATTTTTTACTTTATGACTAATATTCATTTATAAGTGAGTCATACCATGTTTGTCTTTCTGGCTCTAGGACATTTCACTCAGGATGATTTTTTCTCATTCCATTTTTGCTAAACATTTTCATGATGCTATTGTTTTTCAGTAGCTGAGTGTTGTAAATGTGCCAAATTTTCTTTATCTACTTTTCAGTATGAGTGTTATAGTTGGGTCTTCAGATAGACTCATTACCAATTTTCTGAGAAACCATCATATTGATTTCCAAAATGGTTGTATGAGTTTGCACTCTCACCAGAAGTAGAGGAGTGTTTTCCTTGCTCCACATCCTCACTAACATGAGCTGTCTGTCATTCATGTTTTTTTTTTAACTTAGCCATTCTGGCAGAAGATGGAATATCAGAGTCATTTTGATTTTCATTTTCCTGACGGCTAAGGATGTTAAACATTTCTTTAAGTGACTCTTGCCCATTTGAGATTCCTCAATTGAGAATTCTGTTTAGATCTGTACCTCATTTTTTGGATTATTTGGTTTGATAATGTCTAGTTTCTTTAGTTCCTTGTATATTTTTAATATAAGCCCTCTGTCAGATATAGGGTTGATGAATATCTTTGCACATTCTATAGGCTGGTGTTTTGTTCTGCTGATGGTCTCCTTTGCCTTATAGAAGCTTCTCAGTTTCATGAGGTCCCATTTGTTAATTGTTCATCTTAGTGTCTATGCTATTGGTGTTCTGGTCAGGAAACTGTGTCCTGTGCCAATGCATTCAAGGTCATTCCTCACTTTGTCTTCTATCAGTTTTAGCGTATCTGGATTTATGCTGAGGTTTTTGACCAACTCGAACTTGAGTTTTGTGCAGGGTGATAAATATAGATCTATTTGCATTCTTCTGTGTGCTGACATACATTAGACCAGCACTATTTGTTGAAGATGCTTTCATTTTTTTCCCTGTGTTTATTTCTGGCCTCTTAACAACAGCAAAAATCAGATGTCCACACATGTGAGAATTTATGTCTGGCTCTTCAATTAGATTCCATTCATCAGTGGATCTATTTTTTTAGCCAATACCACTCAATACCACTCAGATTTTTATTACTACAGTTCTGTAGTACAGCTTGAAATTGGCGTTGCTGATACTTTCAAAAATTATTTTATTATACAGGAGTGCTTTAGCTATCCTGTTGGGTTTTGTTTTTTTTTTTTTTTCCAAATAAAGTTGAACACTGTTCTTTCAACAACTGATAGGAATTGTGATGGGATGTTGATAGGGGTTACATTTAATCTATGGACTGCTTTTGGTAAAATGGCAATTTTTACTATGCTACTCCTACCAATCCATGAGCACAAAAGATCCTTCTACCTTTTAATATCTTCTTCAGTATCTTTCTTCAAAGACTTGAAGTTCATGTCATTCAGAACTTTCACTTGTTTGGTTAGAATTAAACCAAGATATTTTATATTATGTGTAGCTATTGGGAAAGGTGTTGTCTCCCTGGTTTCTTTTCAGCCTGTTTATAAATTGCATATAGGAAGGCTAGTATATTTTTTTAGTTAATTTTGTACCCAGCCACTTTGCTGAAGATGTTTATCAGCTATAGGACATTTCTGGTAGAATTTTTTGCCTTACTTATGTACACTATTCTATCATCTGCAAATAGTGATACTTTTCCAATTTGAATCTCCATAAATTATCTTATTGCTCTAACTAAAACTTTAAGTACTACCCTGAATATATATGGAGAGCGTGGACAGCCTTGTGTTGTTGCTGATTTTAGCGGAATTGGTTTAAATTTCTCTCTATTATTTTGATGTTGGTCTGTGTATATTGCGTTTACTATGCTTACGTTTGTCCCTTGCGTCTCTGATTTCTCCAGGATATTTATCATGAAGGGTTATTAGGTTTTTCTCAAGGGCTTTTTCAGCATCTAATGAGATAAACATTTTCTAATTTATATGATGGGTTACATTGACAGATTTTCTTACTTTTTTTATTTTTATTTTTTTATTTTATTTTTTTTCCTTCTTTATTTTGTATTTATCAAAAAAACAGTAAAATGAATTTAAAATGCGGAAGAGTTAACAATAACTATACAGAGGATAATAATCATAAGCATGGCTTATCAAGGGTGGAAATGCAAATAAGATTGCTACACATATATTTACTTTGTGTTCAGCTTTCCCTCTGAATTTTTTTTTCCATCCCTGTATATCCTTATTCAAGGTCCCTTTCCCCTCCCACCACATCTGGTCATTTTTCTTCTCGGCAACTATCCCTGTATCTCTGGGATGAAGCCTATTTGATCTGGGTGTATAATCTTTTTGTGTTCTTGGTTTAGTTTTCAAGTATTTTATTGAATATATTTGCATCAATGTTCATAAGGGACATTGGTCTATAGTTCTCTTTTTCACTTGAGTCTTTGTGTGGTTTGGGTATCAGAGTAACCAAATGAATTTGGTAATGTTCTTTCTGTTTTTATTTTATGGAATAATTGGGGAATATTGATATTAGCTCTTCTTTGAAAGTCTGGTAGAATTTTGCACTAAAACCATCTTGCCCTTGGCTTTTTTTTTTCTTTTTCTTTTTTTGGTTGGGAGGCTTTTAATGACCGATTTCTATTTCCTTAAGGGTTATCAATCTATTTAAATTGTTTGTCTGATCTTGATTTAACTTTGGCAAGTGATATCTATTGAGAAAACTGTCCATTTCTTTATATTTTTAAATTTTGAGAAGTACATATTTTTGAAGTATGACCTAATGATTCTTCGGATTTACTTGGTTGTTATGGCCTACTTTCTGTTTCTGATTTTGTTAATTTGAATATTCTTTCTATCTTTTAATTAGTTTGGATAAGGGTTTGCCTGTCTTGTTGGTTTTCTCAAATAAACAGCTCTTTGTTTCATCAGTTCTTTATACTGTTTTCTTTGTTTCTATTTTATTGATTTCAGCTCTGAGCTTGATTTTTTTTTCCTGCTGCTTATGACTCTTGGATGTATTTTCTTCTTTGTATTCTAGAGATTTCTGTTGAACTGTTAATTTCCTATTATAAGCTATCTTGAATATCTTTAGGAAGGTGTTTAGTGCTATGAACTTTTGTCTTAGCACAGCTTTCATTGTGTTCTGTTAGTGTGGGTATATTGTACATTTATTTTCATTAAATTCTAGGAAGTCTTTTTTTTTCTTTCTTGACCCATTGGTAATTCAGTAAAGAGTTATTCAGTTTCCATGAATTTGTAGGTTTTCTGTTGTTTCTGTTGTTGTTAAAATCTAGCTTTAATTCATGGTCGTCTGTTAAAATACAAGGAATTATTTCAATTTTCTTGTATCTGTTGAGAACTTACTTTGTGACCAAGTATTTGGTCAATTTTGAACAAGGTTTGATGAGGTGCTGAGAAAAAGCTATATTCTTTTGTGTTTATGTGAAGTGTTCTGTAGATATATGTTAGTTCCATTTGAGTCATGTTTGTTAGTTTTGGTGTTTCTCATTTTAGTTTCTGTCTGGATGACCGGGTCTATTGGTGAGTGGTGTGTTCAAGTTTCCTACTATTAATGTGTGATATGGTGTGTGATTTAAACTTTCATGATGCTTCTTTTATAAATGTGGATGCCTTTGCATTTGGGGTATAGATGTCCAGAACTGAGATGGCATGGTGGAGTTTTTCTTTAATGAGAATATTTTTTTCTCTTTCTTGATTATTTTTGGTTTACAGTTTATTTTGTTAGATATTAGAATACCTACATAAGCTTACATCCTGGGTCCATTTGATTTGAAAGTATTCTCTAACCTTTTTCTTCCCCCTGAGGTAACATCTATGTTTGATGTTGGGGTGTGTTTTAAATGCAAAAGAAGGATGGATTCTGTTTTTATATCCATTCTGTTAGATTGGTTCTTTTTATTGGGGAATTGGCTCCATTGTTATCGAGAGATAATAATGGCCAGTGATTATTAATTCCTGTTATTTTGTCACAGTTGGTAGTGGTAGTAGTGTTTGTGTTTCCCTCTTCTTTTGGATTTTTCTGGTATAAGGTTATCTATTACTTGTGGGTGTAGTTGACATCCTTACGTTGAAGTGTTTCTTCTATTACCATCTGTAGGACTGGATATGTGGGTAGATATTGTTTAAATTTGGCTTTGTCATAAAATATCTTGTTTTTTTCATCAATGGTGATGGAAAGTTTTACTGGGAATTACTATGGGTTGGCATTCACGGTTTCTTAGAGTCTTTAAGACATCTGTCCAGGATTCTCTGGCTTTTATAGTCTCCATTGAGAAGTCAGGTGTAGTTTTCATAGGTCTGGTTTTATATATAACTTGGCATTTTTTCCTTGGAGTTTCAAAATTTTTTTCTTTGTTCTGTATGTTTAATGTTTTGATTATCATGTGACGCAAGGACTTTCTTTTCATATCCAGTGTATTTGGTATTCTTTAAGCTTCTTATACCTTTGTAGGTATCTCCTTTTTTAGTTTGGAAAATTTATCTTCTATGATTTTGTTAAGTATATTTTATGGAGTTTTGAGCATGGATTCTTCTCCTTCCCCTTTTCTTATTATTCTTAGATTTGGTCTTTTCATGGTGTCCCAGATCTCAGGATTTTTGTGTTAGTAGTTTTTTTGGTTTAACATTCTTTGTTGACAGATGAATCTGTTGGGTTTTTTTTTTTTTTTTTTATCATATTGTCAACGCCCTAGAGTTTCTTGGGCATTCTTTTATATTTTTTATTTGTATTTATCAAGAAAAACAGTAAATTGAATTTAAAATGCTGAGAAGTTAACAATAACTAAAAAGAAAATAAAAATCATAAGCATGAGTTATCAAGGGTGATAAAGCAAATAATTTGCTACACAAAAAATTACTTTGTGTTCAGCTTTCCCTCTGAATTTTTTTTTCTATCTCTGTATATCCTTATTCAAGATCCCTTCCCCCTCCCACTACATCAAGTCATTTCTTCTTCTCCTCAACTCCCCATCCCCTCCCTGGGCAGGCAGCAGACAGTCCCCTGGTCCCACTAATCCAATAATGCTTAGTTCAGTCTCCACTACTGGCAAATCCAATTTTGTCCCCCGTCCCTCAAGAATGATTCAGGTGTTCCTCTAAGTGGAGTGGGATCCGAAGGGTCAGTCCAGGATGTTTCTGATCCCAAGCTGTTCAGTGGTTGTGGTTTGCAGCTTGGGCATGCTGGCTTTTTTCTTGTTTGTTTGTTTAGAGACCACTAATGAGAGAGTACATCCCCTGCTTATCTTTCTGAGTTTGTGATACCTCGCTCAGGAGGATATTCTCCAAGTCCATCCACTTGCCTGCAAATTTTAGGATATCACTTTTTCTTACTTCTGAGTAGTATTCCATTGTGTAGATGTACCACAGTTTGTTAATCCATTCTTCAGCTGAGGGACATCTAGGTTGTTTCCAGGTTCTTGCTATTACAAATAATGCTGCTATGAACATAGTTGAGCTAATACCTTTGGAGTGTGAATGTGTGTCTTTAGGGTATACACCCAGAAGTGGTATTGCTGGATCCTTGGGGAGATTGATCCTCAGTTTTCTAAGAAACCACCATATTGCATTCCAAAGTGGCTGAACAAGCTTACACTCCCACCAACAATGGAGTAGTGATCCCCTTGCTCTGCATCCTCTCCAACATAGGCTGTCACCTGTGCCTTTTATTTTAGCCAATCTAACAGGTGTTAGGTGGTATCTCAAAGTTGTTTTGATTTGCATTTCTCTGATGGCTAAAGATGATGAGCACTTTTTCAGGTGCCTTTCAGCCATTCGTAATTCCTCTGCTGAGAATTCCCTTTTTAGAACTGAACCCCATTTTTTGATTGGGTTATTCAAGGTTTTGGGCTCTAGATTCCTGAGCTCTTTATATATCTTAGAGATCAGTCCTCTATCACTTGTAGGGTTGGTGAAAATCTTTTCCCATTCTGTGGGCTGTCATTTTGTCCTATTGACAGTGTCCTTGGCTTTGGAGAAGCTTCCTAGCTTCAGGAGATCCCACTTATTGATTGTTGGTCTTATTGTCTGTGCCAAAGGTTAGGAAGTGGTCACCTGTGCCAATTCGTAGAAGTGTATTTCCCACGTTATTTTCTATCAAGTTCAAAGTGGCTAGGTTTATGTTGAGGTCTTTGATCCACTTGGATTTGAGTTTTGTGCAGGGTGACAGGCTCGGATCTATTTGCATTTTTCTACACACTTCCATCCAGCTATGCCAACACCATTTGTTAAATATACTATCTTTTTTTCCATTCAATGTTTTGGGCCTCTTTGTCAAAGATCAGGTGTTCATAGGTTTTTGGGTTAATGTCTGGATCCTCAGTTCTATTCCATTGGTCCACAAGTCTGTTTTTATGCAAAGACCAGGCTGTTTTTGTTACTGTAGCTCTATAGTATAACTTGAAGTCAGGGATTGTGATACCTCCTGAAGTTTTTTGTTGAGTAAAATTGTTTTGGCAATCCTGGCTTTCCTGTTATTCCAAATGAAATTGAGTATTGTTCTTTCAAGGTTCAAAAATATTGTGTTGGGATTTTGATGGGCAGTGCATTGAATCTGTAGATTGCCTTTAGTAGAATTGCCATTTTTACTATGTTGATCCTACCAATCGAGGAACATAGGAGAGCTTTCCATTTTCTGATATCCTCTTCAATTTCTTTCTTCAGTGATTTAAAATTTTTGTCAAATAGGTCTGTTACTTCTTTGGTTATAGTTACTCCAAGGTATTTAATATCATCTGCAGCTATTACAAAGGGTAATGTTTCCCTTATTTCTTTTTCTGCTCTTCTATCTTTAGTGTATAGAAGGGCTACTGATTTCTTTGAGTTAATCTTGTATCCTGCTACATTGCTGAAGGTGTTTATCAGCTGCAGCAGTTCCTTGGAAGAATTTTGTGGGTCACTTATGTATACAATCATATCATCGGCAAATAGAGATAATTTCACTTCTTCTTTTCCAATATGTATCCCCTTAATCTCTTTTCGTTCCCTTATTGCTTTAGCTAAAACTTTGAGAACTATATTGAATAGATAAGGGGAGAGAGGACATCCTTTTCTACTTCCTGACTTTAGTGGGATTGCTTTGAGTTTTTCTCCATTAAGTTTGATACTGGTTGTCGGCTTCTTGTAAATCGCCTTTATTATATTTAGGTATTCTCCCTGTATTCCTGATCTCTCCAGGGCTTTAATCATAAAGGAGTGTTGGATTTTATCAAAGGCTTTTTCCGCATCTAAGTATATGATCATGTGGTTTTGTTCCTTTATTTTGTTTATATGATGGATAACATTTACAGTTTTTCATATGTTAAACCAGCCCTGCATTTCTGGGATGAAGCCTATTTGGTCGTGGTAGATGATATCTTTTGTACATTGTTGTATATGGTTTGCCAAAATTTTGTTGAGAATTTTTACACCAATATTCATGGGGGAAATTGGTCTGTAATTCTTCTTCTTTGCTGTGTTTTATAGTGGCTAAGGTATTAGGGTAATTGTGGTCTCATAAAAGGAATTTGGCAATATTCCATCAGTTTCTACTGTGTGAAATAGTTTGTGGAGTAATGGTAGTAATTCTTCGTTGAATGTCTGGTAGAATTCGGCACTGAAACCATCTGGAACAGGGCTTTTATATTTGGGGAGGTTTTTAATGACACCTTCAATTTCCTTAAGGGTTATAGGCTTGTTTAGGTAAATAATCTGATCTTCATTTAATTTTGGTAGATGGTACCTGTCCAGGAAGCTGTCCATTTCTTCTAGGTTTTGCATTTTTGTGGAATACAGATTTTCAAAATATGATCTGATAATTCTCTTTATTTCTTGGGGGTCTGTTGTTATGTTCCCCTTTTCATTTCTGATTTTGTTGATTTGAACACTCTCTCTCTGTTTATTTGTTAGTTTGGCTAAGGCCTTATTTATGTTGTTAACTTTCTCAAAGAACCAACTCTTAGATTCATTGATTCTTTGTATTGTTCTTTTTTTTTCAATTGTATTGATTTCAGCTCTAAGTTTGATTATTTCCTGCCGTCTGCTCCTTCTAGGTGAGTTCGCTTCTAATTGTTCTAAGGCTTTCAGCTGAACTGTTAGGTCTCTAGTGTGGTATTCTTCTAAGTTTTTCATATAGGCATCCAGCGCTATGAATTTTCCTCTTAAGACTGCTCTCATTGTGTCCCACAAGTTTGTATACGTTGTGGATACATTTTCTTTAAATTCTAGGAAGACTTTGATTTCTTTCTTAATTTCTTCCTTGACCCAGAGATGGTTCAGCTGAGTGATATTTACTTTCCATGAGTTGGTAGGCTTTCTTTGGTTTCGATGTTGTTGAACTCTAACTTTAGGCCCTGGTGGTCTGATATGTTACAAGGGATTATTTCTATTTTTAAATAATTGTTGATATTTGCTTTATGACCAATTATGTGGTCAATTTTGGAGAAAGTTCCATGAGGAGCTGAGAAATATGTATATTCCTTTACGTTTGGATGGAAGCTTCTGTAGATATTTATTAAATCCATTTGCATCATAACCTCTTTTAGACTCCTTATTTTTCTGTTGAGACTCTGTCTGGTTGATCTATGCAGGGTTGAAAGTGGGGTATTGAAGTCTCCCACTATTAGGGTGTAAGAATTGATGTGGGATTCGATCTTTAGCAGTGTTTCTTTTACATAAGTAGGTGCCCTTATATTAGGGGCATAAATATTCAAGATTGAAATCTCCTCTTGACCAATTTTTCCTGTGATGAATAAGTGACCATCTTGGTCACTTTTTATTGCATTTAGCTTAAAGTCTACTTTGTTAGATATTAGGATTGCAACCCCTGCTTGTTTCTTAGGACCATTTGACTGGAAAATCTTTTCCCAACCCTTTATTCTAAGCCTGTGTCTATCCTTGTGGTTGAGGTGTGTTTCTTGTAGGCAACAGAAGGATGGCTTCTGTTGTTGTATCCATCTTATTAGTGTGTGACGTTTTATAGGAGAGTTGAGTCCATCGATACTAAGGGAACTTAGTGACCATTGATTGATATTTCCTGCCATTTTTGGTGGTAACTTGTTTGTATTTCCTTTCTCTGGGGTATTCTTCTGTGGAATTATTGATTGTTTGTGATTTCTTGAGTATATCTGTGGTCCTTAGGTTGGAGTTTTCCCTCTAATACTCTCTGTAGTGCTGGATTGGTAGATCGATATTCTTTCAGTCTGACTTTATAATGAAATATCTTGTTTACTCCATCTATGGTGATTGATAATTTTGCAGGGTATAGTATTCTAGTTTGTCAGCCATGCTCTTTTAGTGTCTGTATAACTTCTGACCAAGCCCTTCTAGCTTTAATCGTTTCCATTGAATAGTCAGGTGTTATTCTGATGGGTCTGCCTTTATATGTGAGTTGGCCCTTTTCTTTATCAGCTCTTAAAATTTTTTCTTTGGGGGGATGTACTCACTCATCAGTGGTCTCTAAACAAACAAATAAGAAAAAAAAGCCAAATATGCCCGAGCGGCAAACCACAACCACTGAACAGCTTGGGATCAGAAACACCCTGGACTGACCCTTTGAACCCCACCCCAACTATAGGAACACCTGACTCACTCTTGGGGGGGGGACAAAACTGGATTTGGCCAGGAGTGGAGACTGATCCAAGCATTATTGGGTCAGTGGGACCATAGGACTGTCTGCTCCCTGCCTAGGGAGAGGATGGGGAGTTGCAGAGAAGAAAAATGTCCAGATGTGGTGAGAGGGGGAAGGGACCTTGAATAAGGATATACAGGGATGGAAAAAAAAATTCAGAGGGAAAGTTGAACACAAAGTAAATATATGTGTAGCAACCTTATTTGCATTACCACCCTTGATAAGCCATGCTTATGATTCTTATCCTCTTTATAGTTATTGTTAATTTTTCAGCATTTTAATTTTGTTTTACTGTTTTTTTGGTAAATACAAAATAAAGAAGGAAAAAATTTTTTTCTTTGTTCTGTATGATTTGTGACTTGATTATAATGTGGCACAATGACTTTTTTGGGGGGTCATATCTATTTGTTGTTCTGTAAGCCTCTTATATCTTTATAGGCATTTCCTTCTTCAGGTTTGGGAAGTTTTCTTCTATGATTTTATTGAAAACATTATCTGTGCCTTTGAGCTGAGATTCTTCTCCTTCTTCTATTCCTGTTATTCTCAAATTAGGTCTTTTCATTGTGTCCCAGATTTCTTATACATTTTGAGTTATGGCTTTTTTAGTTTTACTATTTTCTTTGACTGATATATCTATTTGAGCTACTGAGTCTTCCACTTCAGAGATTCTATCTTCCATCTCTTGAACTCTGTTTGTTATGCTTGTATCTGTGGTTCCAGCTTTTTTCTTCACATTTTCTATTTCCATCTTTGCCTCATTTTGTGCCTTTCTTTATTGCTTCTATTTTAGCTTTTAGTTCCTGGCATGTTTCTTTCATAGATTTGTTCATTTCTTCCAATTTTTGTTTGTATTTTCTTCTATTTCTTTAAGGCTATTTTTCATATCTTCTTTGAGAGCTTCAATGATCATCAAAAAGGAATTTTTGGTGATGCTTCCTTCTGTTTCCTCTTCACTGCTCAGTTCAGATCTTGTGTTTGTAGGATCGCCCCTTTCTTCTGGAGTTACCTTTTGTTCTTTATATTATTATGTAAGTTTTTGCACTGGAGTCTGCCCATGGCTTCAGTGCTTCACGATTAGGTGGCTCCTGGTCAGTTGTGGCGCTCGGGCTTGTGTGCCTACTGTGACCTCTGAGGAAAAGTTCTGCTTAATCACTACTTCTGCACTGTGCAGGGGACTGAATTTCAAGTCTTCAGTCTTTCTCTGTTTGACCAATTGGAGGCGGGGTTGTGTCAGTGCAAACTCCCTCAGCAGTAGCTGGGGGGACCTTGACAGGCAGAGTTTATCTCTGCCTGCTTCACAGAGTCCTGGCACACGCTCTGCATACAGCACCAAGTCCAGGAACTGTAACCGTAACTGATGGGAGCTCAACTCTCCCCTCCCTTGCATGGATACAGGTACTCAGGCCTGCTGACTCCTCCTTACCTCTGGGCGGGGTCTGAGCCATCTGTTTTCAGGGTCCCCAGTCCTTATCTGTTTGCTCAGTTGGAGGTGGGTAGCCATGTGAATTCCCTCAGCAGCAGCTGGAGGGACCATAACAGGCAGAGTTTATCTCCCCCTGCTCCAGAGTGTGCTGGGACACGCTCTGCAGACAGTACCCAGTCTCTTGGGCATTCTTATAGTTTGTTGGTGATGCTTGTGTCTATAGTTCTTGATAATTTACCCATAATTTCCATTTTCTTAATCTCCTCAGTTTGTGTTTTCTATATAGCTTCTCTTTAGATTTTCATATCATTAATACGTTTCTTCAACTGTTTTCTTTTTTCTTGGCATTCTTTAAGGTATTTGTTGATTTTCTCTAATTTTTTGGTTATCTTTTCCTTGTTTGTTTAAGAGAGCTTTTATTTTCTTGCTAAGGACCTCCTCATAAAATTGTTTTGAAGGTTCTTTCCTTGTGCTTTGGCTACATTGGAATATTAAAGTCTTGCTGTCACAGGATAACTGGGCTCTGTGGTGATATATTGGCCTCACTGTTGTTGATTGTGTTCTTACATTGGCATGTAGACTTCTAGATTTGGGATGATTACATAAAGGTCCTGATTTCTAAATTTGTCTTTATTGGATGGGTCTTTTGTTCCTTGCTTTCTGTTTTCTCTTTGGTTTTCTAATCTTTGTGGCCTGAGTTTCTGGTGGCTAGTGAGACTTCTGATCTAGTAGAGAATCTCTGTTCAAGTGGGTAGTTGGTCTTCTGGGCTTAGCTTGATTTTGGGTGCATCGGGATGTCTCTGTTCTTCTGATCAGTGTAGTCTGCACTTGAGCAGCTGAAGTCTGCTAGAGTTGGGAGAATATCTGTTCTTCTGACTAATGGGGCCTATGCCTGAGCAGAAGTTGTCTATGGGGATTGGAGGCAGGACCCAGAAGTAGAGCAGGCAATGAGCTGGAATGACATAGGTTATGGAATGGATCATTGGGAACAGAATCTGTTCTTCTGACTGGTGTGACCTGTGCCTAATCAGCCTATTTAATATTTTTACTTAACTTTTTAAAGTAATTATAAGGCATCTGTGTATGTAGTAGAGTAACTCCACAGCATCTGCCAAGTGTATAGGTAGTAATGAGAAAAATGGTTTCAATCATTTTTAATCATTAAGTTATCAAAGCATGTCAAATTATTTTTCTATATATGTTATATGCTTCCTAAATTGAAAAACAGCTACTCTGTATTGATCTTGTCCCAGAAAATTAAGGTCTTAAGGTGTTGAATGGGCATGAGGAAAAAAGTCATGCCACTAAAGGTGACATTCCATCTCCCTTATGATGTGAGATACTTACTGATTTCATATCTACCCAGATTTAAATTATGTTCTCTTGTTAGTATTAAGAAGATGAAATAGTTCTTCAAAACTGGATTTTTTTCCCAGAAAGTTTTGCTTTTTTAAATAGAGGATCACAAGATCAACAGTATCAAAATAGATGATCAATGATTATGATTTTGAATTATGAGAGTTAGAAGAATAGAGGGAAAGTAGTGTGTGAGTATGGATCAGCCTTAGTTTCTAGGAATAAAAGAGCAAACATAAAACAATGAGCAAAAGAAGGCAAAACATTAGCAAGAGTTTACTCTTAGGAGCAGAGATAGAGAAAAAGATTTATTATAAGAATTTGGCTTTACTCAATTTCAGAAAAGAAAGCCTTTGTTGGGGAGTGAAACAGCTGAACCTCAGAAAAGAGTGTCTACCAGTCACTGTAGAAGTCAAGTACACACACCCAGGGGCATAATGAGACCTATAAAGAAAGGCTGTAGAGAGGTCTGTGAGAAGCTGTTGTCTTTAAAACACAGTAAAGCAAGTTAGCATCTGCTTATGCCTGCCAACATAAAGACTACCAGAGAATAATAGTCAGTGCTCTGATTTCACTGTCTAAGGTTGAGACAGGCTTCTCACTGGGTTAGTTCTAACTGAATTGTGACAATATGCCTTCTGGAAGTAGTACTTTACAGCTTAGCAAGTCTGCAAACACTAATTAACCAACTCAAAAGGTAAATAGAACAAAAGCTATGAAATCACAAAAGAATAAGGGAATGAATGTACTTGCCCTTGAATCCAGTGGATGGCTGAGGAGAAATGGAGAAATGGAACATGAATTTGCTAAATATGTGGAAGAGAATTGGGCAAAACTTCCAAGCAACATTTCAAACCAAGCTCCAAAGATTATAGGTATAGCTTTTTCTACAGTAAAGAGAAAGGAGAATAGAGAGTAAGTAAAGGTGACTGCTATGAATCATTAAAGATAAGGCTTTGCTATATGATGGCCATTTCTAATGAACTGTCATGTATTCATAACAAGCTAAATTGCAAAGATGATATTCAGCCACAGGGTTGATGCTTCCCTAAATTTTCTATGTAAGCTTGTCTTAACCTATAAGAGAATATATATGTTTGATAGACATGTCTCACCATGTCAAATTACATGCTTTGGGGACACATATAAAAAACTTAAAGTAACAAATAAATTTAATAAATTGTTAAACATATTTTGGTACTTGTATCCTGAGAGGTGTAATTTTATAAAATCAGTTTTGAACTGAGAACTTAGGCTGTGTGAAAATCCATAAAAAGATATGATCTGCATCTCTTGCCTTTTCTTTCCCCCAGCCTGGTTCTGTCTTGCATCCAAAGATTCTTCAGACTGGAAACTCTATTCTACATACCCAGCCTCTATCTAACTCTTCTTTGCTGTCTCCTGGTTGTCCTTTCCTTAAGGAGACACATTTGATCCTCATCAGATCTGTATAAGAGAAAAAGAGAGAGGGGAAGAACAAGAGAGAGAGAGAGAGAGAGAGAGAGATCACAAATTGAACAGTCTCAGGAGGGTCTTGATGGGAATTTCAGATTATCAAGTACTCCTAATCAATTCTAGAAAAAGAAAATTGCTTGGGAGTGTGTATTTTATGAAACACACCCCATTGATTTTATGAATTTCTCATTCCCTTAGGAATGGGTACAACCAGAGTAGGATCCAAGGCTGGCTGTCATCATTGTGTGGGGTAAGGTTCTTACTGTACACATTTGGCCTTGCCAATGGTGGCGACAATAATGTCTTTGTCTTCCTTTTCAAAACCAATCATTTTTACTCATGCAGTACTCTTGGCTTAACTAAGAAGGCAATAGTTGAGTGGCTTTCAAACCATCTCTGATCCTTGCCATGCCATTTTTCCTCTCTTTACTCTTCCTTGTCCTCCTTCTCTTGCTTCTCCTCTTCTACCTTCTCTCAATGTATAAACTAAATTGCAAATTGTTTTAGTTAATGTTTTATTGCTGTGAAGAGATACCATGACCAGGGCAACTCTTATAAAAGAAATAATTTAATGGGGGCTTGCTTATAGTTTCAGAGGTTTAGTTCATTGCCTTCATGGCAAGGAGCATGGCAACATGCAGGCAGACATGGAGCTGAGAGTCCTACATCTGGACCCACATGCAGCATGAAGCCTCTGGGCTTGAAATGGTCTTTATGAAATCTCAAAACCCAATCCCAGTGACACACTTCCTTCAATAAGGCTATACCTCCTAATCCCTCCCAGGTAATGTCACACATTCAAATAAATGAATATTTTGGGCCATTTCTATTCAAACCACCACATATGTAAAGGGAGAGAACATTTCCAAACCAAGTGCAAGTTTAACTCAATAGGCAGATTTTAATTTTAATTCATTTAGTTTTCACTGTTGGCCTGTGCTGACTACACTGGAAGAGGTGTAATCGTCTCAGTAAATGCTTAAAAATGAGACAGGAAGAAAAGAACAAAACTCATTTTATTGTAAGCCAGGCTGCCAGCATTCTCTCTGGAATCTGAGCCAAGAATTCATGCAGAGTGGTGCTACTTCCTAAATTGTTTCATGACCTCCTCTTACACCCATCTTGAGAAATAGCTTAGGTTCCAAGAAGCTTCAAAATTAAAAAAAGGAAAAAAATTAAGGACCTAAGACACCAGAGCCTCTCCACATGAAAATCCATTATCTCAATGCCTTTTACCACCACAACTTACAAGAATGTCTTGTTCCTTAAATCAACATAAATTGGATGAGAAAAAAAATTTTAATTGCTTTTTGATGTTGGCTTCTACAATGCAGGATGTGCTAAGAACTCATGGAACACTGGGTTCCTGTATTCAGGGTTTATTGGCAATCTGAGTGCACCAAACAAAAATGCATAAGATAAAAAAATTGGTCAGAGACCCCATGAGGATTAGCATATTTGCTTAATGTGTGATAAATGATAAAATTTCAGGATACATTTCACCTAATCACCTTGCTTCTGGGAACATAATAATAGAGGCAGAAATCAAAGATCAAGTAGAAGCTTTAAAACTCTGAAGTTTGAAAAAAACTTCCATAATGTTATCATAACAATAGGGACTAATAAATTAATCTATTTTGTATTAAAAGAAAGTCCTATTGCTAAGTTATAAATACCAATTGCTGAAAATACTGTTTAAAAACAGTGAGTGGGAAATTAATTTTTACATGATTGACAAATTACTCAGAATTGTATTAAAAACAGAAAATCATTTAGATAAATATACATTTAGAGCCAAAAATATTAATGAAAGTAAGACCCTTTTTAATGAATTTACCTGATTTCCAGTATGAACCCAGATGCTTCTAAATATTCACTCAATTATAAATGCTAGACTGGTAGCTCAGGCTTATTACTAACTAGTTCTTGCACTTAAATCAACCCCTATTTCTTATCTATGTTTTCATGTGATACATGGCTTTTTACCTCATTTTCTACTAGTCTTCCTTCCTCAGTGGCTAGCTGATATCTAACTCCACCCTTCTTCCTCAGAGACCTTAGTTTGATTGACTATCTAACCTTATCTTGCCTTAACATAAGTCAAAGCTGCTTTATTATCAAGCAATGAAAGCAATACACATTCACAGCATACAGAAGCACATCTCTCAGCATAATGCTGATAGTAGATGATGTAAAGAGGCACCACTCAGATCTTAATGTGAATTATAATCACCCCAAGGGTCTTGTTAAAATGAAGGTTCAGTAGAATTTGGAAGAGGTCCAAGTTTTTTAAACCAATTCCTAGGTGATAGTAAAGGCTTCTGCCCTATGTCTCATAATGACAAAATCCTAGAGCCTCATGTCAAAATACAGATGTTGAAGCATCACTTCCAGAGAGTACAGTTTAGTTCAATAGAACTTAAAATCCTTACACCCACAGTTGAGGAAACTGACGCTTGAAGCATGGTGGTCCTGTGAAGGGTAACATTATATTCAGTGATTAAGTCAGAAGTAGGTCAAAGGCTGCCTAGTCTCAGTCTAGCACTCTTTCCTTGTGTTGCAATTCCCCAGCTTAAGTGTGGAAATCTGTGCCTTATAGTCAAGGATGTTCCTTGGGCAGTACTGAGGGTTTCATAGTAGAAAGGGCTTCTTGAAAGAATAGTGGGCTTTGTGTTTGCCTTTATCTTTATCTTTGAATTTTATCTTTAACTTTATCTTTGAATTTGTGTTTGACCATTAAAATCTAGTATAGCCTGAGAAGAGGGGAAGGGCTTGTAGTCTTAGTGTATACATGATCTTGTCTCTTATACCTTCTCTGTCTCCCTAGGAAGCAATTAGCCAGCTGCTATCCACTGATGGAGCTCTCATTGGACACCTGTATACTATAGGCTATCTTAGTTAGATGATACTTTTTATAGTACCTTATGATGGATTAATCAAGAGGAATTCAGATACAAGATCTAGGAAATATCTTCAAGGCTCTGATTTTCTTTAGGTTTTGTGGACAAACTGTAAAAACCTTCAAAATTTTCACTGTCGCCAGCTTTTCCACATGATGGTGCTGTTGGTTTCCAGTTCCACTTTGCTCCTGCTGAGTTGATCCTGAGTATGAGCCAAATGGCCTCATTAAGATGGCTGGTTGCCCAAAATGGAAGTGCTGCTCTTCCTGTTAAAAATATCTTGTCAAGGTACTGCTTTGTAGAAGGAATTGCAATCTCCCCTCTGTTACCAAAGACTGAGGAACATCTTTGAGCTGCAATGATAGGTTTCTTATAGATTTTTTTCTCATATTTGTGTGCCTTATGACTTACTCAATGGATGAGATTGCACAAGGGCATTTTCCTGTGAGGATACCTGTTCAACTGTGCTTTGAAATCAGGAGGTGGTGGTCCCCAGTCAGGATTATGTGTTAGTTATTAGGACAACATGTAGTTCCCTTGCTGTTAGGCATTGCTAAGTATGAGCTCAGGGAGAGCTTGCTGAGTTGAGCAGCTACAGGACGAAGAGCCCAGGGCATGACTACCAGCCTGCTTAGCAGACACATCACATGGAGGGCTTAGCTTAGTCCCTGACAGCAAAATGGTGTCCACATTTTAGTCTATAGAAAAATTAATTTTTAGTTTCTTTCTAAATATAATGAGGCTACTTTCAGTTACACTGGTACAAAAGAGAAGCAGAAAAGCACAGGAACTGGCATGAGCACCGTGAAGGAGCATGGGTGACAAAGGGAACTACTGGAGTTTTAATACTGATTAGACATTATATAGAGCATGTTTGATAGTAGCAGGCAAGGTTTCTCTTGGAATCAATCAGTAAGCTAGTAAAGATCTGTATCTACAATGATTTATAGTAATTATAGAGTATAAAGACTGAGAAAGGATTATGAGAGACCCCTACACTATAAATCCTTTGCAACTTCTTTTCAGTTGTACTTATTAACCACCTAGTAAACTGTTATTTATGTTCTCTATGAAGTGCTTGTGTTGTGTGCTATTTCCTCTGAATTCAAACATTTCCTCCCAGAGGAAGTCTCTTTTCATCTCAGACAGTAAAGAATGTTAAAAGGCTCCAGAAGTAAATGAACTTCATAAATCTTTGGAAGTAAATACATTTAAAAAGTCTCAGGAAGTTCCTGAAACTTAAGAGTCACAAGTTCCTTCCTAACATTATATAAGTTGTGACTATTGCTGCTGAGAGGAGATTGGCAGTGGGACAACTGCACTGGGAATGTATATATGTGTGAGCAGAAATTCCTTGTCCAGGGAGGTAAGCTAGAATTTTAGGGAAGTTTATAATACTTCTGACAGCCATCCAAACAAGAGCTGTTCCTTTAATTTTTCACTAAGTTGTCCAAAGGGTATCACTAATAGTTTACAAGAACACAGTTAAAGAATGAGTTTGCAGGAAATTTTACCACTGATCCATTGATCCCTGAAGATATGAAAGAGTGGAAGCTTGTAATAATTTAATCGTGGAAGATAACTTGGTGGGCTGGAGCAAAGGAAAACCATAATGTCACAGAGCTCATGGGAGTGTTTTATCAGAGGGCTTATTAGAGGCTTATTAAGTTTATTAAGAGGTGGCTTTTGAGAGAAGTGGAAGGAAAAGAAAGGGAGGACAGAAAGTGCCTGTTTTTCACAAGGAGATACAGTGCATGTGCACACAGGGTTAGGGTTAGGGTTAGGGTTAGGGATTCTTGGTGGTAAGTAGACACAGTGTTGTAGGCTGCTGCTGCTGTGTTCTGCTGGAACTTGCTTTCTCTTTGAGGGCTGGCCAGTGTAAATGCCTTAATGCGAACAGAGCTAATGAGAAAAATGGAATCCCTGGAACTTTTACCTCAAAGCAACTACAAATAATCATGCTTCTCAGCTTGAAGTTTCATCTACTCAATAGGTTCCAGAATTGTGATAAAACATCATTTTTAAAACATTCATTTTTACTTATATGTATGTATATATGCCTGCATAAGTTATATATGCCACTTGTAGAGAGACCGTCCAATGCCAGAAAAGGGTGTTAGATATGGAGGAAGAGGTGGTTGTGAGCCAGCTGATGAAGGTGCTGGTAGCTACTAAACCTGGGGCAGCTTACAAGAGTAGTTTGTTCTCCAAATCTGCAGATGCATCTTTCCAACCTCAGATGTGATCCTTAACAGGGTTGCAACACACTGGTAGTGTTGTTATGGTCGGCGTCCAAAAACAGAGACTTTTACTCCGATATCGGGAAACAAAAAGAAGTTTTATTAACACGAGCTCGCGGGTCACATAGCAGGAGAAGAGGCTGGCTACCCCGATTCCAAGGCTCACAGGCCTTTTATGGGGTGGTTCTACCAGGGCGGGGGGAGCGGGGTCACCCAAGGTACAGCCATCTGGTCAGGCCAAATGTCTTCATAGTAGGCATTAATCTTTGTAGGCATGGCAGGCTTGGTGCCAGTTACAGCGGGCTAATCTGGTGTGGGGCGTGGGGGAGCAGGGTGCAACACATTTCAATCAAGCACAGCGGGTAGTGGTGGGGGTGGGGCTTCCCCCACAATGGCCTTTCAGTGTCTCACTCCCACCATCATGCTAAACTTCACAGCAGAAACTCCCATGGAAAGTAATGTAGTGAACTCTGGTCCAGCTTCAAGATGAACTTAATTTTAGCTGTTAGGATATGCTTGTGGTAAAACTATTTATACTACAGTAAATACATAGTGGAGAAATTCTGTTTCATCTTTTTCTTTTTGAGGCAGAATTTCTCAGAATTTAGCCCAGTTTGACCACAGCCCTGTGATAGAATTCTGAGTGCTGAGATTAGTGTGATCTAACATGCTTTACTTAAAATTATTTTGGAAATTGTGTAAATTTTATAAAAATGGTACTTAGCATGAAATATACAATCAAACATTTTCTCATTTTAGTCACTTTGTTTCATTTTACGATAATAAATAATATTTTAGTTCTTGAATCGACTCACTAAATTAGCACTCCAATATTTTGTGATTTTTGTATCTTTAGAAAAAGCAAATTATCTGTGTTTTAAAAAGCAAGCCTGGCATTAGGCTGTCTTCATGAATCTCTCTGGTAATAATTTATGCATTGTATTTCTGTATCTGTGCATTTCAGGGCACTGGTTCATTTGAAATGGTAGAGATAAAGATAGCATTTCTCAGTGTATGTTTGTGTGTGTGTGTGTGTGTGTGTGTGTGTGTGAGAGAGAGAGAGAGAGAGAGAGAGAGAGAGAGAGAGAGAGAGAGAGATCTTTCTATTTTTTACATCTATATTCTGGTTTTCTTTCTCTTTCTGATCTTGTTTTTTTGTTTGTTTGTTTTTGGCTTTTGGCTTTTGTCAGTCAGATACACAGTAATCTTTTTATTTTGTTTAATTTATTATAATCTAATTGTTCTTTCCCAGGTTTCTTTCAGTTTATCTTATTGTTCTTTTTATTAATTTTCTGAAATGAGTATGACTTACTCTATGATTTTGTCTTGTGTTTGGTTGAAACCTGACTTCTGCAGGTCTGAAAAGCCCCATCTTTCTCTACAAACCCTGTCCTAAAGAGAATCTCCAACAAGTAAAAAGGACCAATTCTTGTTGGCTTCTGCAGCTCATCCCCTCAAACTGCCAGAAGTCCAAGTTCTGCCTAAAATGCTCTGTTTTTGACCGTACTTGGGCACAAAACCAGCATAAGACAGACACATTATCACCTCTTCCCTATAGGCTATATAACCTCTCTGCTTTGGCTCGAGCTCTTCACTTCTGCCTCGATCTACGGAACTGGAGAACTCATCCTGGAGTTGCTTTGCTCAAATAAACCTGTTCGTTTACTTGATCTGATTTACCATGGTGGTAGAGAGAGCCATTGTCTTGATATAGAAAACGTATTATTTTGATTTATTAGTATTTAAACATATGCATTTCCGATGATTATAGTTTTTATTCTATTTTTTTCTTTCTCTTACTCTCTCTATGTAACTTTTATATACATAATTTTTATTATTTTTGATTGTGGGCATGTGTTCCTGTATGTGGTAGGTGCCTGTGGAGTTACAGCTGGTTCTGAGTTGTCCAGTATAAGTGCTGAAAACTTATTGCTTACCCATCATTTCTCCATATCCTGTGTCTACATAATCTTGAAATTTTCCTTGATATCTGCATATTGGAGGCTGTTTATTTGTGGGGATGGGGAGGGGTTAATATATGTAAACTATGCTTTTCAAGTGATTTAGTTAGTACTAGTAACTTTGAACTATAAATTTCTTCCTTTTAAAATTTAATGCTTTTCCTTTTTATACATGCTTTTATTTCACAAATAAATACAATAAAAGTAGATACTACATATGAGAAAGCATGTATATTTACATATGTATTTGGATATATGCACACAGAAGTTTTTCCATTATTATTTTTCCACTTTATTTTATTTCGAGCATTAAACCTTAATACTTTCATTGCATTTATAGTATAATTTGATTTTCATCAATTTTTCTTACATTTCAAGCATATTTTTCATGTATATACACATATATGTAACTATTTTACTAGTATCATTGTGTTTTGATTGTTCTGTGAATGAATTGTGTAAATTATAATTCTAAAACTCTCCCCTTTGTACTACTTTTAATATCCAAGCTTTTCTGATAAAATATGAACATTCTGGCTTCCACTAACACTCACATTTGTCTTTTCTGTTTCTTTATTCCCAAGTGTTCTTCATCATTTGGTCTGAGGAAGTTTCTTGTGAATAGCAAATTGCTCAGTTTTTTGCTTTGTTTTGTTTTGTTTTAACCCAATTTGACAGCTTTGGTCTTTTCACAGGATTCTGTGAGAGGATTTAGTTTTTAAAATGAGCCAGAGAACAAAAAAGACACTGCTATGCATATTTAAGCAGATCTGTCTTGAAGATAAAGAAATCCTCAAGGCAGGAGAGCCAGGAGCCTCTTACATGCAAAGGTGTACCCACAGGGAATGTTCTGGGAATTTTAATTAATTGTTTTACAGATTAGGAGAGTCACCAAAATTCCCTTGTAACAGGTTCTCATCAATGTGTGTTCCATTGGGAAGAAATAAAACCTAAGCAGGCCAGGAATCTAGGAGACTCAAAAGAAATAAGGATGTAAGGAACTAGATGTTTGAAGACACCACTGAGCCAATTAAGAACTAGTACTCAGCAGGATGCCCCAGACACAAACATTTGGAGGTCAAGTGCAGACAAATTGCATTGGTTCTTGCACCACTAATATATCCCCAGGTGAGAACCCCAGACTAACAGCATGACAGGCATCCTCTATTGTTCTTCCACAAGTTAACCACACCAGGAATGCTGGAGGCTTCCAAATTAACAAATAGGCAGTTCCAAAAGCAGGAGTGGATACAGATTTTTGTGAGGCCTGAAATTTAAACCAAGGAAAATGATAGAAGCTTGGACATGTGACTCGGTAGAGCTCTGGCCAGGAATACACAAGGTCTTGAGTTCAATTCTCAACATAGAAAAAGAAAAAAAAAAGATGCAAAAGAAAAAAGGTGCAGCATTCTGTACTATTCTGAGTATGTGCTGAGGCAGGAAAGGGTGGTTGGCCAAGGACTGCGTCTTGAGTTTCAATTCTTTGTATTTTGGGGGGCAGGTTACTGGCAAGACTTCCTTGAAATGAATATGATTAACCTAGGAATGTATCAGGCAACTTAAAGCAAGGGAATGCTGTGAGATGCTGCAAGGAATCCATGAACTGTTTATTCAGGAACAAAGGTGGGATTGAGGATTGAAGAGCAGTCATAATTTTGGATTTTTCTTTTTAGTTGCTTAAGGAACACCATATTGAAAAGCCTGATTCCAAGGAAGAATAAAAGGTGGTTAGGATCCAAAGATGTTAGGCTTTGCCCTAGTTTCATTTGCTTTCCTGGAAAGGACAAGAATAGATTTTAAGGCAAAAATAATTCAGTTAAAGGGTAACTTGATAAGCACTAGAACAGACCAAAGATGAAAAAAAAAATGTATTTTTAAAATTGAATAGTCCACTAATTGTAAATTAGTTATCACTTTTCTGAATGAGTTTAGTATGCAGTGTGAATATTGCTGTCCCCAGGAAAATGAATACTCTATTAATCAATGAAGCTGCTGTAAGAACCATAATGCATTTGAGGAACATGACCAAGTTCTGTAAATTTTACTGTCCCAGCATGACAGTGTGGATTCATTTTAAAGCAGTTAATTAATTAAAATCTCTTATTCCAAAGGAGATGACAATCCTATCTTGGCCTACAGGCCTCTTAAGCACACTGAGGTTTCTAGTGAGGTGTCTGTTTGCATATTTAAGGCTTTCCATCAATCCCTTTTAGTGATGAGTTGGACAGATTAGCCACTTTGACTTCAGCTATTGCTAGGGAACTGAGTGAGCCTGTCTCTGGTGATGATTAGGGGCTCAACCTTATTTAGCTGTTAACCAGGATTGGGTTTATGATCTATGTCTTGCATGCCATGCATAAGCTCATATGTCATCTCTCCCAGGCATTCTCAGTCTATACAAACAGGGCTGTCCTATTTATGATGCAGATCTGGCTTCCTACAGAAGACTTAAAACCTTACCTGGGAAAGATCTTAATAACCCATTGAACCTGACAGAATTTCTTCTTGGACAATAGACACAATTCCTTCAGCTTTATCTGAGTTCTGCTTGATGCTTAGTAGACCCCATTCCTCCTAAACTTGTAAAAAAAAAATTAGGAAATTCTCAATGGATATTGACCTGGCGTTTGCAATATCTGTCTTCCCTCTCATTGGGAACTTGTAATAAACATGTCTTATGACTGAGGTCACATGGTTTATAGATATGTATGTACATGTACACACACACACACACACACACACACACACACACACACACACACACACACACCCCACACGACTTTGAACTTCACTTTTTATAAAGTTAAGTACCAGATGTAGGTACACTTGGAGAGTCAGAATGAAATCCTGCTGTGTTTTAGGTTTAATATAGAGCTCCCAGACCCAATCCTCCATCCAGTCTTTGTTGTCTCTCACTGAAATGAGAGGTCCAATGAGAACTGGCCTAATGACTGTGACAACCTGGCAGGCTTGGTTTTATTATCTCTCAAATTCAATCTGACCTTGGTCTCTAGGATTTGGTCTCCCTGATCTCACTCCTTGTGACAAATATAAAAACCAAGTCTACTGAGGCGTGCAGGTATTCTCAGGGATAAAGCACCTAATACAGCTTCAAGTAGGTTTTGGTGCCAGTTGCTATTTACCAATAAGTTTGCTTTGTAAGAGTCTCCTATTAATAAGATTTCTATCTAATGTTTATGGTGTGAAAACTCTGTACAAATTGCTATGGTGAGACAACATTTTAAAGCACTGTTTACTGGGTTTATTTGAGTCAAAAAGTATGCCTTCAATTGATAATGATTGTGTTCCCATGATGATTTTCTGTAATATTTTTTAAAATTAATTAACTATTAATTAATTTATTGTGTGTATGTTTGTGTGTGGAGGTCAAAAGGGGACTTTGGGGAGTGGGTTCTGTGAATCAAGCTCAGCTCATCAAGCTTTGACCTGATACGCCCTCTCACTGACCTTTGCTGAATTTTTAACTTTTTTTTTTTATTTTTTGTGCATCCCAGTTATCTAATTATAGTTGAAAATATTAGATTAATGAGGCATTGATTATTATTGTATAAGTGAAGGAAGAAAGTGTTGAGATGCAAAATATAACTCTAGATTTTTAAAGAGTTCCATCAAAACATAGGAATGTTGAACAAGTACTAAAAGATTCAACAGTGGGGCACAAAATTGTATTCAAGTATATGGTAGTCTGACTGAAAATTACATTATTAATGCTAATACGTTATTGAATTTTACTAGGTCTCAGGCATAACTGTTAGTTATTATATATACCAGGTCAGTGATATAGTGTAATAATCTGATAAAGTAAATGCTATCATAAAGTAAACTCTCCAGCTACAAAATTTAGAAACATAAAATTGATAGCTATAATTCAAGGACAAACAATTTAGCTTCAGTTATATGTTGAATCACAATGGAAAGCAGTTTTGCAATTATAGTTGTCAATGTTATTTAAGATAAAATAACTATCAGTTGAAACATTATTTTTTTTTTAATAATCAGCCCTATAGTATTACTTCAAGCCTTTGTAGATGTAACATACAAAATTTGACATATATCTCTATGGTCATTCTTGTTAACCAGATAAAAGGCATGGATATTTAAAAGATAAAATTAATCAATTTTAGAATTGGTATTTTAGATTGGTTATTTAAGCTTAGAAATTTATTTCCAAAGTTTTAAGGAACTCTTGAGTAAGGTATATCTACAAAAATGGGATCAAGATTCCTAAGTGCTCAGGCACCTCAGTTGTCCTATGTACCATATTGTTCTTGAATAACAAGGTAGATTCAGAGCCTAATTCTCATTCCTGATCCATAGATACCTAAGAGAGAAAAATATATCCAAACCAAATTTAAATGCCATTATTCACACATTTTAAACAATATTATATTCAAGTTCAGACTGTAAAGAACATTTTTTAAAAAACACTTTCTCCTCCATTAATTATGTCGATTGCTTCCCCAGTCATTTACATTCAGGAACCTTGGTTTCCATGGTGTTTTTGTAATGACATCATAAAGGAACGAACAGAGCCTTTCAGTCTTCCGTTTGTGAAATGGCTAAGGGCACCTTTTAAATGTTCCCATTGTTCTATGGCTGTGTACTTCCTCTGAGAATAATTACATTACCTTTGCCTACTCCTGAATATCCTTGAAAATAAAATACAAGGTTTCATCTCAGAGATAAATGTTCTGCAAGCCTGACAGTCTTCTCTGTGCTTGCTAATTCCCTTGCTGAAGTTCATGACCTCCACTGTCATCAATCTTAGAGAATAACATTCAAGCACACTCCTTTTGGTGACTGGAACTGAAATGCTTTGTTTAAATCCCTACAAACAAGTCACATGCAACTCTATTAACAAGTTAATGGAGTGGCAGACCAAGGACCCCTAAGACTGCCTGTATTATTTTAGGCTTGCAGATGCCTCTTAAAATAACAAAATATATCACATACTCAACTTTAACCTGATTCACTCATCCCAGCCCCTTTCACCTTTTATCTCACCCTGGCCAAGAGTCTCCCATGGTTAGGGCATTCTTTTTATAGAACAAAGCACAAAATGATGGATGTGATAGAAATTATCTCTCTTAGACCACAAATTACCTGTGCTGGATACCTGCCAAGGTTTTCATCCAAGCAAAGTCCAATGGGTCAGGCTGTGCACAATGGCATCTTTCAAATAGAAAGGATGTACAGATTTTAGCCATTTTCTCTGTAACAGTAAGTCAGTCCTTTCTGGAACTCATTATCACATGTTTTATCAGTTAAAACAGAGTAAGTTTCCCACAGAATCTTGTCACCTTACATAATGCGTTAAATGGGGGGCTTATCTTTCATTTACTACTTGAACCTCCTCAGAGAACTGGGGCAGGGTTGTTATTTATCATGTGGTCTTAATTGCATCATTTAATTTGGAAAGATACATTTTTATACTAAGAGTCAAGGCATTTTGTTGGTCTGTGTCACACCTCTGTTATCTCCAGTTTATTGAAATAACACAATACATTAAGCTTCTAGTTAAAAATGGCACGCTGAAAAAATCATATATCCTTTGTCTTACAAGATCACATTAAATGTTATTACAGGAATGAAAACAAGGTTTCAAATCCACATGGACAAACACAAAAGAAAATAAGATAGCAGGGTAAAAGATGTTTGGAGTGAGGCATGTAGGCAAAACTGTATCTGCTTTAGCGAGGCAGGGACAGCTAATGGAAATGACATTGGAGAGAGTTCGAAGTGGATATGCTCCCAAAACTTGGAGTTTCATGTGCTCTTCTAAGCAAGAATAAACTTGATGAAAACATTATAGAAAGCAGACAGAGTCCCTGACTGTTCTTACCTTTAAAGATCTCGTAGATACTCTCTCTTTGAAACATAAGCTCTCCTAGGAGATCAACCTTTTAGCCTCAATGAACCTCTTCATGTTCTAGAAAAATATCAAGAAGGCATGGGTAAAAGTCAGTGCTTAACCCAGATGAAGGTAGGAACACCTGTGCTATCACACACAATATGCAGTGGCAAATAAAAAACTGTGGCAATCCAGCATGTCTTTACTGGAGTGAATGATTCTATTTTAGCACTTCTCATCCAATCAGATCCCAGCAGTTTTTATCCAGACCACCTCCAGGCTTAGAAAGAAAACCAGAAGCTTGGAAAGAGTTTCACATATATCTATACTTGAGGCTTTCTTCAATTAATTGGATACTTCATAAATCTTGCAGCTAATAAATTTCAGTAAATGAGACTGGACAAATCAAGGAATCACCAGACATTTCATGAATACCTTTTAAAGGAAGAGAAACAAAGCAAAGAGAACAAGGGATGTCATGTTTGAAAAACTGAAAATATAACCTTCAAATTGAAATTTCTGGAGACAAAGGAATGTTTTATTCACAAAAGATCTCTTGAGGGAGATTTGAGAAAGGAATGATCTGGTGAAAACCAAAGAATCCTGACAAGAATGTAAGGGCCAAACTGAAATGCTGATGAACTAATTATAGTTTATATTTCCCTCCCCCTCCCTCCCCCTCCCTCCCCCCTCCCTCCCTCCCTTCCTTTCTTCCTCTGTCCCTTCCTTCTTTCCTTTCGTATCCAGGCATATATACAATCAAACCTTGGAACTTTATACTAGATATGAGCAAGAAGAACCACCAAACTGTTTTTCATTCTGTACCAGAAATGGGCACTCTCAAGAGTCTGAGACATTGGACAAATTCTGATGGATTTGTGCTTTTGTTTCTTTCTCTTTTGGGGTTCAGGTGTGCATCAGTTTTAAACAGGCATCTCTCTTTTCAAACCCTTTTACATTAAACATCATTATTTTCCTTTCCACCAAGCCTCTTAATCACTAATTTACCTTTTGCCTCTATATTTGTCTCTTCTAGAATTTCGTGTAGGTAGAATGATATTTGGAAATTTGCCAAAGTCTTATTCAATGATTAGTATTCACAAACTATCCATATTGTAACAAAAATAGACATCTCATATTTTATTTAATTTGTTCATAGTCTGATAGGCATTTGGTGGTTTTGCATTGTCTGCTGTGAAAAATTCTGTGGGACACATGCATAAACATTGTATTTGTATATATGTGATATTATTCCTGGGGAAATATGGGCAAATGTCTACTCACCCCAGACAGAGAACTGATGAAAGATTGGGAGTGTGGATCGTAACAAAGTCCAACTTGGCTAATTGGTGGGTTTTTCTTGGAGTTACAGAAATATAGGTGAGGGGTAATTTACGAGAGCAGAAATGACACAAAGACACATGCACAATAAGTCCATTCTATCATAGGTGATGATTAAAAGAAGCTGTCAAGGAACACACTGAGCCTACAGGTGTTAGGGTCCTGGAGAAGTCCCACCACAGACCACCATCCATGTATGCAATCAGCAAGAGCATTTATTATCTCAAGAGAGTTTCCACTGTACTGGGACTGTCCATCTCATACAAAGGCAAGTTGGAAATGACCCTTAGAGGGAAGTGAGGAATCCTTCAAAAGGCATTGTCCAAGGAAGTTAGCTCATCTTACATATGATGAGTTTATGTGAGTAGCAATCATATGAGTAACTTCTAACTGACTAGGGTTAATTGGGAGTTGGTCAGAAATATAGTTTTTCAATTTTTATGAGGCCTGGATAAGTCGCAGGCTTTGTTCGTATTTGGTTATTATCTCAGACTGGCTTAGGCCTGAGTATGTGCTGTTTTCCTTATCCCTGATGACATGGGTGTTGGTAATTTATCATCCATTGTTTGTGGCTCTTTCAGAAACTCCCTGCTTAGTTCCAAAAAGCAGAGACTGAGGCCTAGTTTATAACTGAGTTGTTAGGGCAGGCTGTCATGATATTTGCTTGGCCCTCTCACAGGTAGGTAATCCAACAGGCAGGAACATGTTCTTTTTAGATGAATAAGTTGATCTGAGCATCTTCCTAGGCAGTTCAGCTAGTCTCTTCTTCCTTCTGGGTACTGGGCTGAACTCTGTGCCTTTTACACAGCTGAGCTTGCTTGAGAGTAACTTCCAGCAGTCTTTCTTGCTTACCATCTTGGGGAAGGAAAAGCCTAGTTAATTTGGTCAGTTCCAGGGTGGAGTGTTTTAACCTTGAAGGTAATTGCTACTCAGTCTCTTGCTATAAGCCTTTAATTACCTTACGAAATACAAATCTTTACTCCAGTCCTGTGGACTATATTTCTACTTTCTTAACAGGTTCTATTTCCCAGGTCCAAAAGAAACCTGGGACAAGTCTTACTTAGTACCTGTGGTTCCTCTCAGCACTTGTCACCCCAGCTCCTACACTAACGCTCTTCCCCCAGGCTCTGAGTCCTACATAATTCCACAGTTCTGGCTATTTGCTCCCTGCTCCCACTCTTCTCATCTTGTGGTTGCTCTTGCTTCTCTTTGGCCTTTATCTTTTCTTTTGGTCCACTTGCCCCTTTCTCTCTTCCTGTCCTTTCTCATTCTCCTTTGCCTTCTTTCATTGACCACTCTGTTCTGCTGGACATGTTCAGTCTGGACCCTTCCAGATGCTTCTGGCTGTACACTCCTTCCTAACTATAATAGAGCTTTCTCCTCAACCATATCTAGGAATAGTCTTGTCCTTATTTTTATCTGCTGTTGAAGAACAAATATTTTAATACTGATAAATTTCATTTTGAGAGGTATCACTTTTTTGTTATTTAGAGAAACATTTTAAAACTGTAATGATTTAAATCTGTGTTTTAAGAGTTTTATAGTTTCAAATCTTGAATTTGGGCTTTTGATGATATTTGGATTATTTTTGTTTCTTCTAAGTAGAGCTAAAATAAATAAATTTATATACAAGTTTTTAATCCATCAGTTACTGTAGATGGAAAATTAGCTGATAAACCTGATGACACCCTCAACAGTTAAACAGCATATTTAAGCATTCTGGGATTTATATCTTTAATTGCCTTTCATTTCTTAGTTCTTTCTCATAAAATTGCCAGTTATAAATGTAGATTTAACTTCATATTAGTCCTGAATTTGAGTACCAGAAGAAGCAAAATCCATTTAGTCTTAATAACATACAATTATGTAATTATACATTATAGCTATTCATTATACAAGAAATGTTTTTAGTATGATATACAGAATTCACTTGGTCTATGAGTCTTTTTGGCTAAACTAGCTTAAACTAATATTGCTGAACTAAGCCCACTCCACAAATCTATACATTTAAAACTCTTCTAGTTTTAAAAGGAAAAGGAAAGAAAATATAATCAAAAAGCAATAATCTCCCCAGCTCCCCTTACTTCACCTCCCTGGAGCTACCAATTGATCAATGGTTTCTATATAGTGGCACTTGAACTTAAGACCTCAGACATGCTGCAAATGCTAAACTACTGAGCTCTATTCCTATTTTTAGTTAGTTTTTGTCTATGATATGTGGTGGTGTTTAATTAATTCTTTTTCCTGTGAATATTCAGTAGCTCTAGTTCCATTTATTAAAATGCATCTTGTGTCTTTGTTTTTACCAATGCTTGGTTTTCTAAGTGCACAAAGGAAAGGGAAGCCAAGGCTCCCAGTTTTTACCCTAGAAACTAGAAGAGAGATCCTTGGGAAACAGAGTTTTAGTGACTTTGAGAGAGGGATATTGCAAAGGGGGAGGAAAGGATGTGACTGTCAACAAATACCAGAGATGTGATGCCTGAAACCAGAGTAGAGCTCTGCCTAACTCCCAGACTCTTGAAGGAATTTTCAAAATATACTGGTTTGAATTGAAATTAAAAAAATGACTCCTAAATCATGAGAGTAAGGTAAAAAATAGGTACATGAGATTATATCAAATGAAAATGTATCTTTACAGCAAAGTAATCAATATAATAAAAAACCGAGTCCCATATTGTAATTTACACATACACAGATACAGACACAGATACACTTGAACAACTTCATAGAAAGAAAACTGCCAGACTAAAACAAGCAAAATGCTTGAAGAGATATTTCTAACAAGATGCTAAATAGATATAAGGAACAGTGCTTAACATCAGCAAGTTGTGCAAACCAAAGGCACAATGAGATTTCACCTCCTTTTACTTAGCATGACTATTACATAAAATCAAAAAACAATAAAAGTTGCTAATATGGAGAAAGTAAATTCTTCTTTTTTTGTCACCACCCAAATTTTTTTTAAATTTTTCTCCATGTCTCTTTTATTTATTTATTTTTAATAAAGTCATACTTTTTATCCGTGTATATCGTTGTTCAAGCTCCCTTCCTCCCTCCTGCCCCTTCCATTCACTTTCTCTTCTCCACCTCATTTTATCTCCTTCTTAGCAAGGGAAAGAAGTCCCAAGGTCCCAATGTGGCTTAGTTCAGCATCTACTCCTGGCAGATCCGCTTTCCTGATCCAGTCTTGATGTTAGGGTGAGGAAATTGAATTCTTATACATCAGCTATGGGAATACAATGCACACAACAATTTTAAAGAAAGTTTTGTAGCCTTATAAAAAGAATCTATGTGTATGTATGTGTTATATGTGTTTGTGGTGTGTGTGTGATGTGTGTGTGTGTGTGTGTGTGTGTGTATGTGGTGTTTGTGTGGAATAATGGAGAGCAAGAGAATGCATCACTTAAGCAACAGAAGAAAGACACATCTTCCAGAAGAATATACCTTTCCCCATATACATATATCCTGGCTTCTGAAAATCTTTTCCATAAGTTGTGACACTGCTATGAGCAAGGTGGAGGCTGAGAATTTCTGTCTCCAGTTTTGGCCTAAATTTTATTTTTTTCATTTTCTCTCCATATTCTGACATTTTCTATTTGTAAAGGTGAAGTTTCAGAATCACAGCCAGGCTTTATGCTCTGGGCCCCAGTAATTATACAGTAGAGTGGTGGCTGTCCGGGCCTGGGTAGAAGGGAAGTGGAGAAGAGCAGGCAGAGGATTTCAATGAAATAGAATGAAGAGGTTCTGGAGGTTTGACATATGGTCAGGCAACTATTGTTAATAACATTTTCTCATACTTTAAAATTGTAATGTCCAATTTCTTAAATGTTTTCATAAAAATAAAATTTGGTCCTAGGTACTAGGTAATGGTAGCTTTGTGACAATTATTTCAGTTCATCTAAACATGTTGTATACTATTACCATAAACATTTCTTTAATTAATGAAATATATATTATTAAAATGAAACAAATGTATCAGGCTCTTAAGAAAAGACTTTCTTTCTTTGTTTATTTAAAAACATTGTATGATGTAAACTGTGTGTCTGCCTGGTGCTTTTGTGTCTAAAAGAGGATGCCAGATTTCCTGAAGCTGGAACCACGGGCAATTGTGGTGTAGGTGCTGGGACATAACTCAGGTCCTCTGCAAGAGCAGTGTGAGCTCTTCAATGCCAAGCCATCTCTCCAGCCAGATTTTAACTCTTTACTTCATCTTTCATGTGTATTTTAAACAGTGTGAGGTGAAAAAAATGTATTTTGCAAGATGTCTACTAACTTTGCTTTTCCTCACTTCCTCTGACCCAATTTTCCTCACTTGTTTATAGCCCTAATGTCTGTTCTGCAGTGGCTCAGCTTGCAGTCAGGTATCTTCACCTTGTTCCACCTGAGGAGGCTTTTATGTCACCCCCAGTCCCCACCAACGGTTTAGACCAGCCTACATATCTGGTTTGATAAGTTTTTCCTTTAAGCTCTTTGAAACTTTTGTTCTGAGATTTTCTGACCCACATATGAAATCTGCTCCTGAGAACCGTGTTGTCATCGTGCAATGGTTTCCTCACCTATAATGTTTCTTGTTTTTTTCTTTGATTTTTCTTGAATATTTTTGAGAGGATAGACAGATTGTATGGTTTTCAGTAGTCAGACTATATTATGTCTGGATATTGGCTTTTCTCTAGTTAGTAACTCTATTTAAAAACTGATCATAAACATGGTACCTGATAACAGTATGTCATATGATCATGTAATACATATATGCATTATGCAATATTAAAATCTGACTAAACTTACTTATCTCTGAATATTCATGATTTTATTATGGTGACATATAAAATCTTTATGTTAACCTTTCAAAAATAGATACACCCTTACCTACCATTACTCTACTGTACATTACTAGTGATAACATTATCCAGTGATTGACATTTACAGTAATACCATCCCAGGACTGTTTCTTACTTCCAATTACCATGTTGTTGCTCTTAATTCATGTGGGACCATCATTTTAGATCCAGTATGAGTGAGGTGACCTGGTATTTGTCTTTCTGTGCTTTGCTTATTTCACTTAACATAAAGATCTTCAGATTCATCATTGTTACTATTATAATGTTGTGCCCAGTCTTGACGACCGCCAGAAGGACCACCAGTAACACACCGACTCCCTGAGATTTAAATGCAAGGTCTATTGGTTCCGTACTTACAAGCTGCAACAGGGACCCAAACTTGCTATTCGACTCAGCAGTGCGGAGAGAAGGGTTAGTGTTCTTCAAGGCCAAAAACCACAGAAATGTTGTTAACAGGCTAGGAAGTGTGGGGCAAATTCCTATGGGCTTGTGTCTAAGGCAATTTTCTTGACTAACATTATCTCTTCTGCCAGGTGGACAGTAGTTAGCTGATTGGTGGTCTTAAGGGTAAGGAAATACTTGTGGTTAGGTTGGAATGTCCTCCTGATTACTCAGCAATGGGCTTGACCTTCTGGAAATAGAAACTTAACTCCTCAAAATGGCTCTGAGTTAGAAAATGGAGGGACTTTGGCTCTCACAGTAAGATCCTATCCTCTTTTAAGAATAGATTTTTTGAGTTACATATTGCATTTAAGTCTTTTTCTAGAAGAACCAATGAAAGATGCAATATATGTAATAAAGTAATGCGATACAGAGAGAGGAAGTTATAGGCACTTGTATATAGTGGTAAGCTTGTTATATTTGCTAGAAACAAGATAAAGCTAATTTTATGCTTGAAATACTATGAAAAGTAAATAAGTATATTTATAATGCTATGGGAGGGGGAAATCACTAAAAATATGTTGACTGATACTAAGAATAATTCTTGGAGAGAATAAAAATAAGAACTTTTATATTATAATTCTCGAAGCAATCTATAAAAATTTAACAAAAAGAAGCTCTAAGTTTAAGTACATGGGAAATCAGATAACAAGCAAAATTGTAGATTTGTTTAAAAAAATCAATAAACACATTAAACTCAAGATATCTAAGCACCCAATAAGTAGATCATTCTTTTTTGAAAGAGCTAAACATAAAACATTAGACAACTATATGTTATCCATGAGAAATTTGTTTTAATTATAAGATATTTGTGCATTCAAAGAGAAAAATATAGAAGTGAATATATAATACTATCACTTATGGACAGAAAGTTAAATAGGTCCTATAATATCTAACAAAGCAGATTATGAAGACCAAATACAATTTTTAGTGGAAAAGAAGGAAATTAAGTAACAATGAAACCTTAATTCACTAAGGAAAGTCTCTGAGTTGTGTATACAACTTGTGAAGAAAGTTGCAAGTTAAGGGATGTAAAAGCTAACAGAGAGGAAAGCAGATCATTACTAGCTTGATAATGTCAATACTCTTACCTAGGGAACACATGAAGTAGGTAGCAGAAAATCAACATATAGAAAAATCAACAATATAACCAACTCAGTTCAAATTACAATGATAGACTATTTTACATGACCAAGGTAGAAATATTCAGTGCACCTGAAATTTTTAAGCAGCTGGACCCAATCTTTAGCCACAAAAAACCTAATATTTCTTAAAGCATTTAATTTCAACAAGAAATTTTTTTATAATAATACAACCAAGCTAGAAATTAATAACAGAAAAATGTTTAGACAATAGAGAATTTAAGAAACACAGTTCACAGTTCTAAATGTTATGTAAGTTCAAGAGGAAATCTCAGGGGGAGCCCTTCCCCACCTTTTCCACCCCCTTTTTTTGAAATGATCTTATTTTATAGTCCAGCTAGAGTTTTAATTTTACATTTATATTATTTATTTATTTCTGTGTGGATATCTCATCTGCCTGTATAGGCTGTGCACCACCTGTGTGCTTGGTGCCCACTGAGGCCAGAAGAGAGTTTTGGATTTTCTGGAACTGAAATCAGATAGTTGTGAGCTATCATGTGGGTACTAGGAATTGACTCCAGATTGTCTGCAAGAGCATCAAATTCTCTTAACCACTGAGACATTTATCCAGGAGGAGGTGGGAAAGTATTCAAGGGAATCAAAAGGAAAGAGCACAGCATGCCAAAATGTGTAAAATTCAGATAAAAGAATATTTAGAGTAAAATGCAATGCTTTAGCTGTTCATGCTAAGCTTTAAAATACATAATTCAAGTTTTCATTTAAAGGAATTGCAAGTCTAAACAGGAATAAAATTAATTCAAATCAAGTAGAAAGAAGAAACTAATAAATTAAGATTCATAAAACTAAAGATAGAAAAATAGAAAAACTCCACAAAATTTCATTCATTGAAAATATTGTACTGATAAATTGCTGCATGGTGCAGAGATATGTAATAGAAACTCAGCTGGCACCAATACGGCAGGGGTTCTTGGAGAGGTGGAAGTCACAACTCAAGGAGTTTTGGTGTTATTGCCTTTTGAATGTACTAGCTGTTTCCTGCAAAGAATTTATTGTGTGGCTTCACATTTACATTTTCTGTATAGCATTCAGTTATCTCAGCACTCATAGGAAGGACAGTCCTATTTCACAAACAGGAATCAGACTCAGCCATTCATGTGACTCAGTTCTTCTAGGCTTTCAATGTTGGAGTCTGTGCTGTGCACAATGTGAGTAGCCTGCACTGCACTGTTCTTGTAGTCTGGGGGACTTCTGGTGGTACCACTATCTATCCAGGGGAAGGCACTGCAAGAGAACAACACTCCAAGGCAGCATTACCCTGAACTGTCTGGTAAAAATCAGTCTCAAATGCTAACCATCTTAACTTTCTGTGATTCTGCTGTATTGTCTTTGGTTTAAAATGACCCTGTCTTTCTGTCAATATTCCATTTTTGAACCATAGTAGTAGTGCTACTTTTCTATCAGTGATGTAATTTTTGTTATTTATTTATTTTTGCAAAAATACGTTCCCAAGAAGACTTTTTGTAGTTTGTATTTCTGGTCTAAGCCATGTAACACTGAACTATTCACACCTCATCATTGCCTGATGTATGCCCTATCTACAAATTATAAACTGAAGAGCAAATAGCTCCAATTTTCTATACAACATGAAACTCATATGACTCTTTAAATGTAATTTTGTTTTCAGAAGAAAGCTTAGTTTTGTTCACTTGATAATAATAAGATTCACTTGTTAAATCTCCAATCCAACTGCTGGACCACAGGCAAAATTCACTGACAGAGTTATGATTCTTCTTGGAAACAAAAAAAACATAAAAGGTACCTGGAAGCTACGGTCCAAGTCTAATTAAAATTCAACAGTAATCTTTAAAGATTTTCATTGTGGCAATATTATTATACTTTCAAATATTAGACTTCATTTACAATGAAACACTGGTTGTATGAATCAAACATATCTACAGAGAATTGGTACAAGTTTAAGAATATAAAATTACTCTTGATGCTTTCATTTTATTCAAGATATTTATATAGACTGGTATTGAAACAAATTTAGGACTTATGAAATAAAGAAATTTTATATTTCCTCTGATGAAGGTGGTAGTGCCTCATTAGTATGATATTTTATGCAATTTTTAAAAAGTAATTTCATTTTATGTAAGCAAATATAAAACATGGCATACAGCTCATAAAATGTTGCAGTTTCCTGAGCAATTAAAACAGCACTCTATCCTCTTTGCATATATTAATGGTACAAAATAATGAGTGTTATTGTTACAATTTTATACAGGCACATTATGTGCTTTGATCATATGGCTCCCAATACTTTCAGACCTAATCTCCTCACCATCTCATCAGATGATTATCCATAATTGACTTTTAATTTCATGTTTTTATTTTGCACTTCTAAGAAAACATGCATTAGTTGTCTTGAGTCTGGTTTATTTTTAAAAATTATGACATTCCAAATAGGCAGTGGTGACACATGCCTTTAAGTCCAGCATTAGGGAGGCAGAGACAAGTGAATCTCTGAGTTCAAGGCCAGCCAAGGCTACAGAGCAAGTTCAAGGACCCCAGGGCTACATAGATCAACTCTATGTTGAAAAACCAATAAATAAATAAATAAAATTTTAAAAAGGGTATTTTTAGTTTTACTATGTTTTTGCAAATTTCAAATTGCAATTCTTTCTTTTTATGTTATATGTAACATAAATTTTCTATATAGTATTCAGTTATGTCAGCACTCACAAGAGGGACAGAACTATTTCACAAACAGGAATGTGTATGTGTGTGAATGTGTGTGTATGGGTGTATGTGAGTATATATGAGTGTGCATGAAAGAGAGTATATGTGTAAATATTTGTGTATCACATTGTCATTATCCATTTATTTGTTGATGGATGCCTCTTCCATGAGTTGACTATTTGAGTGTCGCCATGGTAAACAGGGCTGTGGAGGTGGATATACTTCATGCTGCCTTTGATTTCTTTCCATAAACATTCAGGAACGGTATAACCATGTTATATAATATATTACATATATAATATAATATGTTATATATTACTATATTATATATAATATAATAGTCTGAGGACCTTTCACTCTCATTTCCATTAGTTGTTACTAGTTTATATTTCTTCTAGCAGCCATGAGGATTCCTTTTCCCTGTTTTCTTACCTACCATTCTGACTGGACTGAGGAATAACCTCAATGTAGTTGTGATCTGTATTTTACTCATAGGTGAATACATTCCATTCTTAAATATTCATTGTCCATTTGTACTTCTTTTTAAAAGTGTTTATTCAATTGATTTTACCTTTGATTTCACTGTTTGATCTTCTCATGTGTTTTTTTGTTTGTTTGTTTGCTTTTTGTAACAGAGGTAGAACCAGGTCTCATGAATACTGAGCCAATGCTCTACCTTCCTGAGTTGCATTGCCTTTGCCATATTACAACAGTGTTTGTTCTCTTATCTTTCAAGTTTCCTTTGGGAAATGGCTTCTAATATAAGTAAGCTGGTAACTTTCACTCACAGCTTTAATTGTTTTAATTACTTCTTTTATTTTGGAAATTATAATGTAAGCCATATTTTCTTCTTCCCCTTTTTCCATCTAAACTTTCCTATATACTCTTCTTTACTCTCTTTCAAATGCATAACTACTTTTTACCATTAATTAGTGTGTATGTATGCATATCTATTTTTTTAAATTTCATGTTGTTATTTAAAATATCCCAATTTTAAACAGAAATGCCTTTCTATATTCACTATGTTGTACAACTGTGATCATTATTTAATTTAGTAATACTTCCAAAATGTCAAAATAATACTATGTTGCTGTATACTTATTAACAGTCCACTTTACGTCATCAGGCAACTTCAAAAGAAATCTACCTTTTTATTACATTCTGGATATTTCATACAAATATAACTAAAAAATACATGTCCACTTTCAGTTGTCTTTCCATAGCATGATTTTTTTAAAGTTTCTCAGTTTTCTAGCATGTAAAGATTTCTTTTAGGTTAATGAACAAATTTAGTTGTGTACATATGACACATTTTCATAGGCACATGAGTTCTTTCCATGTGAATAATGGTAAGACTGACTTAACTGTGTTCTGGATATCTGAATTTTGAATTATTTTACTGGAAATGAAATACTAAGAAAGCTAGGTAAGAGGAAAAGCCTAACTCTTTATTTATATGCAAAGATGTTTAGAGAAAACATGAATCAATTGAATCAAAGAACAAGAAAGTGTGATTTGAAAGCAGTTCATTGTTTACTTTCTGTGTCAGGATTTAGGTTTCATTTTGTTTGTTAGCTCGACATATAGACCCAACAGAATATTTTGAGTAGCAACCTAATCTAATGCTTATGAACTATTTATTTCTTTAATAATCTCTATAAATAATATGCATTATTTTCTCAATAGCAATACAACTGTGACTAATGGGTTTGGTGTCATGGCAGAGCTACAGCCTCTAAAATATGTCACCATATACTGTCAATAAGATTGTGGTAGAAAGCCAGGAACAAGAAACACAGAAGGAACCTGGCATAGCCCCACACAAACAGATAACTGAATCACTTATATTTTACCTCTTAGAAATTATTCCTGGGCAATAATTTGTGTGACTAATGTCATGAACAGGAAGCACACTGAGCTAAATGCTTATATTGCCTTAGTCACCAAGTTGAATCATTTATTGAAGTATAATAGTGATTCAGTTTAGTGACACAATCTAAATTATTCACTAAAAATATCTGGTTTTTGTTTCTCACTGATGGCTGGCTTTTATAGTGCTTGGAGGTACTATGTAGGACTCTGAGTAAGAAGATACATCAATGGTCTTACCCAGAACTAGACTCTAAATTCTTTACCACTGAGCTGATAGGCAAGAATTAACTACTGGTTCAACTGTGGGGTAAGATTATTTTAGGGGTCACCAACTGTTCTTTTAATTTGATTTGTAGTCTGGTGCTCAGGAAAGAATGTATTCCTGTGGTAAATGCATATCTATTTTTTTGAAATGGTCTCATCATGTTTCAAGAAAAAATTTCATTGATGATGGGTAAGACTACACTTATTTGTGAGTGCAAATATTTGGAATATTGTTTGCGATTATGCTGGATTATAAAGTAGTTGTAGGTTTTCTTTCAAGATCTGATGGCTTCAGAGTTCTTAATTTTTCACTTTTTTTGCACTTTACCTATGCTTAAGTCTTTTATTTGTCTCATGCATGTTTAGGGGTTTCAAATACCTCCCAATAACTGGAAGTTCATATTGTCTCTAAGGTTTGCTATTTCTGCAATTATTTCAGTGGATGGTTTTTCTATGCTGTTACTCTGCACAGTGTTAACTTCTGGATCAGCAGGGAAAGATGCAACCAAGTCTGATGATCTGAGTTTGATCTCTAGGATCCACATGGTAGAGGAAAAACCAACTCCTGAAAGTTGTCTACTCATATGATCATTGTGGTATTTGTGTACACACACACACACACACACACACACACACACACACACAAACAAATATTTACACATATACTCTCTTTCATGCACACTCATATATACTCACACACACCCATACACACACATTCACACACATACACATTCACACAGTTATATACATACATTCATGTGAATAGAATCAGTAAATAAGTACATAAAATTGATACAGTAAAATTAAAAACCCTTTAATTGCATACATATGTACATACATATATGCTTACTGGTATGTGCACACCAGTGTGTTTATATATGTAGAAACAGGAGCTTTGTGTCTTTCTCAGTTATTTTCCATGGTCTTTTATTTGCTCTGGTTGACCAATGTACCCAATGCTCACTAGTCTGGTAGGCTAGTTCTGCAGGAGCTGCCTCTGTTCACCTGTCTCTACCTCCCTGGCATTGGGCTTCCAGACTGACACCCATGTGCCTGACTCTGTAGTGGGTGCTAGAGATCAGAACTCAAACTGTCATACTTACATGACAAGGACCTTACTCATTTCTCTCTCAGTCCCTATGGGACTGTTAAACTGAATTTTACATTTGAGATCTCATTTTTACAATTTCTATTTATAATAATTTTATAATATTCTGAAGCCAAATATGTGTAACTGTGGCCAATGTACAAACTTCTAACACAAATTTATGTTTCAATGTGAAAGCATTTTCATGTAATTATTATAGTAACAGAATAATAAAAGTTTCCTAAATCAAGTCACTTTTCAAATATATTGGTGGAAATATCACAGAGGTGTGTTACAAAGAGGTATGGGCCCTAAGTGCTGTATGATAGCATTTTTACTTCTTTGATTGGTAGAAATTAATTTTGTTAAATTGGTAAAGGCCAAAATATTGTTTACCTGTCAGTCACAGGAATTTAGATCAGACTTTATATGTCACTGGATCTTAGGTCAGACACAGAGTTAGGAAAGGAATTACTGTTTAGGTGACTAAAGATAGCCAAAGATAAATTAAATTAGTCTCTGGACAGGAAACATTCCAACCTCTCCATGCCATTGCAATTCGAGTAAGTCAATCAGCCTTTCCAAGAATTCTTTTCCATGCTGGCCACCAGCTTCACTAGCCATGAAAGTTTTATGAAAGTGAATCCTAGAAGCTAAATGTGTTGCGCTGGAACTACACCTTCGGCTCTGAAAGTGAATCCTATGTCCTCCCATGCAACCAACCTAAATCCCATTGTGTGTGTTTTACAATCAGCTTGCTTCAGTGGCACGAAGGGCCACAAGGAAGAAGATGCTTGGATAGTCCAGCAAAAGTTACTGTAATTTCAAGGGGAAGGATAAATGTGGAGATTGGCTCTGCCAAAGTAGTAAAGCTGGGTATATGTTTTCAAGATGTGTCTCCAGAAAAACATTGCACTTGATGCTGGGAATCATAGCAGAGCATCTCAAGCATTGGCTGTTTCTCAGCTCTCCAATCAGCTATGCTTACACTGCCTCTCTGCTATGTACTAGTTCCTTTCTGTACTAGTTATGGCTATAGTATCTCTCCCTCTTTGTCTTTCTACTGATTTTTCCCTCTGCATGTTTCTGGGCCACTATGGTCTCAGTACTGGTGTCTTGATGACCAGTTTCTGGGTGATAGTTTATGCTGGCAAAACATGATTCCTACAAGATTACAAATGACCTTGTTCTGACATGTCAGAAGGAATATTTGCAGAGCTAATTTATCTCCCAAAATAATCTGTTTTGCTTAAAGTAGGAAGTTCCATGACAGAGAGGCTTCAGGGCTGCGACAGATCCCCCATTCTAGAGCCTCTTACCCTCATAAAATGTTACAGCCCCCCTTTCCCTTGGTATGCCTCTAAATAATCTGCAGGACAGAGTCATCACCTCACTGAGTAAACTGAAAAACAGTTTCATCTGTTCATTTTGTTGAGCCTGTGAGATAACCTGGTGCCTGCTTCCAAGGTGGTGACCTGTGTTGGATCCCTACGACCCAAATGGTGAAATGAGGGGACCAGTTTCTACAAGTTATGCTCTGATTTCCTGATGAGCACCAAGGCATGCACATACCATTCTCCTCCTATAAAGTAAATAGGTAAACATAATAAAAACTTAAAAAAATACTTTAGTTCATTCTCTTGATTACCTGCCATCTGAGCAGTAGTCTTCCATGATTATTTTGACCCAAATTAAGGGAAAACTGGAAATTTCTGCTTGCTTGTAACAGGTTGTTCAGCCTTTCCTGAGGAGGCTTTGATGAACTACTTTTCTAGTCACTTTGAAAGAGTATCTCAGGAAAGAAAGCTTTCTCATTGTCTGGACATCTTTTGAGGTGATCGCCCATTATGACAGAGACAGCATGGAGATGGAGCATGAGGCAGCTGGTTACATCTTGTTGGAGAATTGAGGTGGGAATGTTCATCTGTATGCTGTGAATATCGTTCAGTAAATAAAAGAACTGGTTTTGGCCTGTGTCCAGCACTGTAGAAGTAGGCAGGAAAATTGAGGTTCAGGTAGGAAGAAGCAGAGTCAGACAGACTTGATCCAGCTGCCAAAGAAGAAACATGTAAGGGACCTAGGTGAGCCATGGACACGGCTATGTGGCCAGATAGATTAATGGAAATGGGTTGAAATAAGATGAAAGAGTTAGCTAGCAATGTATCTGAGACATAGGCCAAATAGGATGAAATTAATGTAAGCTTTGAGTCAGTTTTTTTGGGAAAAGCAGCCGTGGGCAGGTTGAACCTCTGGCCTGTTTGGGGTCAGAAATCTATCTGTAACAGAGTATGAGGTGCCTGGCCACATTTTGCAGGCAGTCAAGAAGTGGAGAGCCCCCATGTTGGGCTATAACACATAAGGCCTATTTTTAGTGACCTACCTCTGGTGAGGCTTTACCTACCAAGGCAGTTCACTCACTGAGACCAAGTATTCAGACACATAGGCCTATAGCAATGTTTTATGTTTTACATATAAACTGTAGTAGCACTAAAAAAAATGAGAGAATTTAATACATATTACAGTTTAATTCAGCTCAAATGAATCATATGGTTCCTTAAATCAATTTTCGTGATTCAAAAACCCAGATTAATTCGTCTTTTAGTGTAAATTCTTTTATTTTTAATTTTGATTTCTAATTAAATTGCCTTTTTAAGGATTCCTGGCATTCCCTAGCTGAGCCCCTCAGCTCAGGTGAGATGCACCTTGCACGGAGGCACGCCCCTGAGCGTGGCTACGTAAACCCTGCAGCACTGAGTACAGAAGCACCTCCCTAGACCATGGCTGGACCCAGAAGCACCTGTCTGGACCCATGATGCATGCTGTAAAGCACCTCCCTGGACCCATGATGAATACCAGTGCATGCCCCTTCCCTTAAAAGCGGCTGCAAGTGCGTGCTCGGTCCTTTAGTTCTCTGTCCCCTGACTTCTTTCTTGCCCCTCTGTCTCTTTACCCCCCTGGGACTTTTCTCTTAAATAAACACCATGTGTGGCCTTGCTAGCATATGCTAGCTTTTACGCACGGAACTAACAGTCTTTTCAAACAAAAAGTACTCCAGGTGAAGTTTTAGGCAGAAATACTCAACCGATTCTAAACATATCAATACATTGTGCTTACTGACTGAGAGCACAGTAAATGAAAAACCATAATTAATCCCAACTCAAAGAAAATAAACACATCTGTAGTTGGTTGTTTTTTTTTTTTTTTTTAACTTTTTTGTGGGCCCATCACACAGCTCTCAAATAAATACATCTACACCGAGACTAATCCTTACTTATGAAAGTCTGGCCTTAGCTTGGCTTGTTTCTAGCCAGCTTTTCTTAACATAAATTATTCTGTCTACCTTCAGTTCCTGGGCTTTTATCTTCCTCTATTCTATATTCCTGTCTTTTCTTTTTATTCTGTGGATGGTTGTAGGCTGGGTGGCTTGGCCTTTGGCCTCTTCTTTCCGTTTTCTTGATCTTTCTCTTTTTCTTTCTTTCTCTGAGACTAGATTTCTCCTCTTATTTTTCTCTCTGCATGCCAGCTCCACTTATCCCTTTCTTCAATAGCTATTGGCCATTCAGCTCTTTATTAGACCATTCAGGTGTTTAGACAGGCAAAGTAACACACCTTTACAGAGTTAAACAAATGCAACATCAAAGAATGCAACACATCTTTGCATCATTAAACAAATATTCCACAATATAATGCAGCACATCTTACGCTAATATTCCACAGCACTTATAATTCTAGTTCTTCTTTTAAAGTAAGAACTATTTATATGTAGAATTAAAATCATTGTATCTGTTAAACTAATTGTCATGCTTTATTTAATATTCAAATGTTAAGTACTTAAACAAGAATGTTATTGCTATAATTATTAATCTAACCTCATATAATTTCTATCATGTGGTTTTATCTGAAATCATTAATTGTTTCATTACTTTTATGTAGATTGTGGCCAGTTTCCCTCTATTATCACAGTATTTTGAAGAGAATTAACTTATGCATAAATCTCTCTTAAAATTCTGCCTTGGGGTGGTCATTTATTATCTACTGTGACTGGTGTTTTTCAGCACTAAGTCTCCATTCATGTAAATGAAATCCACTATGCACTTTATCCTCTGAAGGCTTGACACATATGATCTTTCATTTTCTTTAAAGGCAGCTTCTCTCTCCGCTGACACAGATGGCTCAGCACACAGTGATTAAATCCAGATATGCTTGCTGCATCCGCCACAGTGTTTCCTGTTCTGAGGGGAATAAGTGGTCACCTTCAGTTACTGTCACAACCACCATCAGCAAAGAAGGATGATGGCACAAATATTATAATATTTCCTAGTAAGCTCAGCATCAGCACAGCTACTGGGCTCAAATAAATGTTCTGTATATTGATATGCAAAATTCCAGTCAACTTATTTTTCCATTTTCACCCATTAATTATCTTATTCCAGCTTAGAAAATGTATTGACTATTCCATGAGTGTGCTGGCAGAAATAAGAGGGTAATTATCCATTAATAATGCACTTAACAAAAAAAATTCCCTAGGTTAGTTTGAATTCTGCTTGATATAATTAGTTAGTCATAGGCCATCAATATATGGCTAGGAAGTTTTGTATATTTTAATTATTTAAGTTAGGGTCAGCAATATGCTGGAACCACTCATAAAAGTATTTGTTGTGCACCCTAACCTAAGCCATTAGAGAAGTAGGAAATATTTCTTGTTTGATCATATGGTTAGTTGCAACAGGGAGCAGATGTTAGTCATAGGCCTCCAATTATAGTTGATAATTAAATTGATAGTTATTAATTACATTGATGTCACATGATAATGAGGTTTCTCCTTTAATTACTCACAGTTCTTTTGTAGTACATGTGAGAAGCCAGTTTTATTAATTAAGATAATTATGTATATTTTATTTTGACATCTTGGATTTTCTCATTTTGAACCATTCCTTTGTATCTTTTGCCTATTTATTATAGGTATTATCATGCCACTTGTGGATGCAGAGTTCCCAGACTCTTAAACGTTGGTATTCATTAGAAAAATATTGCTACTACTAATAAACAAATGATTTGATGAAACATTCATAAGTAATGACAAAGCAAACAGCTTAATAGTTTTAAGTTAGGGTCTGATCAACAGTGTTGTGATTCATAGTAGTGTCTCCAAAGAGGAAAAAAAGTACAGAAGGCCTTAATAGCCAAGAAAAGCAATGTATTATACCATCACATTAGATAGAAAATTTCTCAGTATCTTAAAATAATATTTTTAACTATCACAAATCACTGGTAATCTTAAGGAGAAATCAAATGTATTTTTCCTCCTGAACAGCCTTTCTGGGTGATCAGGAACATAACTGAGAGGTACCCGGCACCTACTGCTGCATTTCCACCTACTTTGTGGCCTTAAGTAACACAAAGACAGAAGGTGCTCATTTAAAAATAAAATTATACACCTGAACACTAGGTTTGGCATATAACACTGCAGCCAGGCTCATTATGAGATCTTGTGTTTGCCATTCTGATGTATCCATCAGGGCCCTACAACTTAAACTCATCATCATTGTCTTCCACTCAGGTGACACTGCCAAATTTCAAAATCACAGACTTAATTTTCTCTAAAACTGGGGCAGTTACAATAAGATGGTTACTGAATCAAACCTTTGGCCTCCACATTGGTTAAGATGGAAAAAGAATTCATGGAATGACTGACACAAGCCCAGGAGAGTTTGCACATATTGATAGAGAGTCTAAGTCACTCAAATTGTAGATGCTGCTATTTCTTGTAATCCTATTTCTGTTTCCCATAGGAACCTAGCCTTGTATTGTATCCCAGGATCCTGTTAAAATTGAATGAACAGAGAAGCAGGATGATTGCTCTAAGCTGAGCCAGAAGCAGGTTTAGCTAATCACAGCAGGGGCAGTTTACATAGGTCAGCCATCTTCAGGTCATAAATATCAGGGGTAGGGTGAGGAGAACTATGGTGGACATTATCTAAACACTCTACCTAGACATGGACCACAGGAAGGCTTTTTCTTATCCCTTTGGGTCTAATATAAAATGTACTAAATTTCCATTTTGCTTTACAAAATCATGTATTTTCTGTAATTTATTTTTTAACTTAGCAACTGATTTTTACCTGTTTTGTCATAATTTACTAATTGGAGATCTATGTATGATGATATTTCTTATAATTTGAAGTGATTATTTGTTAAACAATCATTTGTTAAATATCATTTTAAATAGTAGTCATTATTTACCAATCATTTTCTAAACAAGTGTCTTCTGTTCTAATTTGTAAGATATTCTGCATCCCCTTAAGATTACAGTATCTTTTATCTTTAGTGCTATCAATAGTCATCTAGGAAATTGATTCATTTCAGTTAGTCCTGTGACAAGCAGAGAAAAATTGGTGATTACTCCGCCAATACCAGTGTTTTAATGATGCCTCCTAACTGCTGTCACATACTTAGGAAGGACAGGAAGTAGCCTATGTATCTTCTCATGCAATCATGTCCCCATCCATCCCAGAACACTGCTAGGGTCATCACTCTCAGAGCCAACCATTTGTATGGTTTATGTGCATATAAAGTCATGTCTCAAAACTGCAGCACTCTGCTCTGGTAACTTACTGGTAGAGGTCCTTCACTCTTAGAAATACAAATACTAGGTCATCACAGAAAATATATACCAAGGCCCTTTACTCAGTAGAATTTTTTCTTACAGGAGCCCTGCATCATATTAGTTTCTCATGGAGCATTTTACTTTCTGGGCAAAGACACTCAGCCATTTTGTTGCCTCAATGGCTTGTGATTCATTCTCTCTTCCTGGCTCATTTTCCTACATAAATTTTTAAGTATTGTGCCTAGACCTGTTGTTTGTGTAGATGGTCTGTCTCTTGTTGATGGCTTATACTAACTCTAGGGCTTTAAATTTAATCTGTATATGAATAGTACTCAAAATCATTTCTTTGTAGTGGCTTTTTCACATTTCATAGAGATATTTTTCCTCTCTGTCTCTGTCTGTCTCTGTCTCTCTGTCTCTCTGTCTCTGTCTCTCTGTCTCTCTGTCTCTCTGTCTCTCTGTCTCTCTCTGTGTGTGTGTGTGTGTGTGTGTGTGTGTGTGTGTGTGTGTGTGTAGCTGGAAGTTTCTGGCCTGGCCTAGCCCCAAAGTCCTGACCCACAGTCCCATAGTTCCAAAGAATCACAAAAAGGCTCATATGAATTACAAGCTGTTTGGTCTATGGCCAGGCTTATTACTTGCTAACTCACACTTTAAGTTTTTTCTTTTTAGCCATGTGGCTTGGTACCATTCTGCTCAGTGCAACATTCTCATCCCACTTCCTCTGCATCTTGTTGTTATCTGCCCCCTGCTCTTTCACTTCCTCAGCATTTTCCTAGTCTGTTTGCCCCACTGCTACTTTCTCTCTAGCTACTTGACCAATCAGCATTTTATTAAATCAGTATTTACAGTGACAAATATTTACAGTATACAAAAATATAGTCCTATAGCATGTGCATGTGTTTGTGTGTGTGTGTGTGTTTGTTTTTAACAGAACACTTCTAGCTGAGAAAGGGAATCAGATTTAGTAATGCATACTAGATAGCTTTTTTTTTCTGACAATATAGACATCCAGGATCAAGGAAGATTTGGCTTGGAACACAACCCCAATCATACTATCACTGTGATGCTCCAACACATAATACATACTATTGGATGTGGGAGTGTTAGCATATTTTGCTGACCCATGCTCATAACAGGCTCCCAAACATCTGCCTTTGTTACTTTACCAAGACAGAGCTCGGTAGAGACTGAATGCATTGACTACTACCTCAGCTAACTGAATTCCACAATCACATCTTGTTGAGTGCTTCTAAGGGCCAGATTTTACACGGTGTGTCTGAGTCAGTTATAGGAGAGCTTGAGAAAATAAAGTTTCTGATTTTACTTCCAAGATTAGAACACTAAGAAGTGTTTGAAAGGTCAAGACAGTCAGATGATGTAACAGATATTGAGTGAGGTGGACTACTCATAAGTCATTTAATATGGACAGTGCAGAACTAATTAAAAAAAACCTATTAGTATCTTCTCATAATTCTCTTTCTCATTTCTGCTCTTCATTGTATCAATAAACCTTAGTACTTGGAACAGAACCTATTCTTTCTGCTGCCTTGCTGCCTTCACTGCTAACCACACAATCTTTACTGAACTTCTTCCTGCTAGTCTCCCAGAGAAGTCTATCTATGTGATTCTAGTCCACTGGATGCCATACCATCCAATTTTCAGAAATGGTCATAATGATATGAAATTTCACAAAAATGTGTGATCCCAATCTTTATATCCTTTCACTCATCTCTAAAATGATTTCCTGTCTGGGAAAGTAGAAAGAAAGTGGAAGGTCTCATAGAAGAGCCTAGGAAACCTTCAGAATAGCAAATATACTCTGGAGTTTGACAATAGCAACAAGCACTGTGATTCAGCCCTGAGAAACTAAATCTCTAGTTGAGCAACTATGTTGACCTACAGAAGAACATGAGTCAAAGCTCTCAGTAAAACATTTCCACTTCTTCAGGCTTTAGAATAAAACATGTGTTGAATAATGATAATAACTTACAAGAAGACCTCATCCTCTCACAGAGAGCAGGAACAACAAATGTTTTCATCAATGATAAATAGCACTCATTAAAATAAGTTTCTCTTTCAACATAAAACATTACAATTTATATCCCAATAAGAATGCTTGTTCTCCAAGGACCATAGCAGCAAACGTATTTCTGTACTCTTCAATACCTCATCCTTTTGTTCTATTAACAAGTATTTATGACTTGTTTTATTTCCATTTTACTTATAGAAGTTTATGTTCAGGTTAGTTTTCATCTCAAAGGACCTACTTCATCATTTTTTGACACACCAAGGTGCTACTGTGTGATTCAGTTCCATGAATCCCATCAGAAAGGAATGACTCCTGTGTTAGAAGTGAGGTCTCCACAGTTCGCATACAAACAGAAGAAAGTCTAGGACTATCACTATAGCAGTATGTCTGCCATTATCTCCTGTTTTCTGCCTGATTGTCTATAGGTGACTGCAGATCACTGTGGTACATTCTACTCCTTGTCACTTCTTATTCTGAAGTTTTCTTTTAGAACATGCCAAGCTTTCAGAAGTATCATGGTATTTATGATACAATATCTTAAACAGTACATAACTTTTAATGCTTATAAAAGTCCTTCAGTAGTCTTGCTGACTAAAGAATTTAAAAATACCCCCTTGTAGGGTATATAAAGTTCAAATTAAGTAAACTTCCTAGTCTGGCACTTAAAGTGTTATGTGTCTCAGCTTCCCACAGCACAGTCCACTGAGACAGAATCCCTTCACTTGATGTGGAATTCAGTTTCTAAAAATGAAGTTGCTCCCAGGAGTTGCTCTAGACTTGGCTGGTTTCCTTGCATTATGTGTGCATCTGTTTAATATTGGGGAGGCCAGGCATGAAGGGCAAGTTTAAATCAAATTGAATCTAGTTGACATTGCAAGACATAACATATTCTGCTCTGGAGCATGAGAAATAATTTGTAACTGAGTTCCTATGATAGTAAATAAAATTAAATTAATTGCAACCATTACACTATGTTTATATTGTCATGGCTTTTTGAAGTTTAGTTGTATCAGTTTGAAATGCTGAGATCATTTGTAGATATCTTTCCAAACATTACATTGTCTATTTGACAGCAAACCATTAGAAGCATACTGGTCATTTAAAAGCAAAGGGACTTTACATTTGTGTAGTTGCTTGAATACATTGCTCTAGAAATATACTTCCTGGGCAACTGCATTTGCAAGTATATTAGAATATCTAGTTAATGTATGTTAGCCTAACCAGGAATAGCAGACAAAGCCCAGGCTGCTTTTAAGCCGAATGCACTTTGGGAGCCGGGAATATAATTTAAAGTGCAGGCCTCTAGGGATGCATACTTTTCAATGGCTGACTGCAAACAGATTTCTGTGGAAATTTTTCATATGAATAGCTGCAGCTGGAGAATTAGCATATCAGAAAGCTAAAAAACTGCATTAAGAAATGATTTCATGGAAGTAGAATATGAGTATAGTGTGAGGCTGGAGGATCAGACAGATCTCATTTCCAATGTGAGATTCACTACTCATCTGCTGGGTGTGGCTTTTAAACCTAACTGAGTCTCAGTGTTCTTGTATGTAAAATGAAGATGTTAGGACTCATCTCACCGGGTTGGTTGAAGACTAAATAAAACAATACAAGTGTATCAACAAATACTGTGCACGCATATCCTCTTTCTTCAATTAATTGGCATTGTGGCTGAATTTGCTTGAAAACTGCATCTATCAGTTATGTTTTGAAACCTCAGAGGGAAACTCTTCAGCAAAGAGCAATATTTTGTGCAGAGTCATCTGGGTGGCAGAGCCTCTCCTGGCAGAGAAAGCCTTGTCCTGGTGTGCTGGAGTCTTATATATTGGTACCTGGACCTGAGTTTCTGCTTGTGAAAGCCAGGGTGCTTAGTGCCCAGCCACAGAATCTTGTGGGAAACATAGTCTATACTGTAATTAAAGACAGCCTCTGGCATATTGGATGACTTTCTGGAGGTTCAAATGTTTTAGTCCGTCAAACAATCAGTTCTCATGGGTGTGAGTCTGTCCCAGGAAAGCCAGACAGTTTGGCACCTCCTCCCCCCACCCCCTTTTCCTCCAGATTACTGCCATCTCTTGGGTTTAGTATCAAAGCCAGTCTGATATCAAGTTTAATTTTTGTTTATGGACTCCATTATCCTACCCTCTACTGAGCACTGGTAAATATCATCATAGCCTCAACCCATGCTCTCAACTAAATCTTAGTGTCTCAATTCCTTCCCTTCTAGAAATCCCTGGAGCTCTCAATGCAAATTGATACCAAGCCCCAGTTCTGCCCTGCCAAGGTGAGAGAGTTACATTATTGAGACCTAGAAGGTTGATTCTACTTCAGCCTCTTAGTACAACCTCTATAGAATGAAACTCCTAGCAAATATTTATGTAACAATTTGTCAGTCACCTTTATACTTTCACTTAGTTAATAAATTCATATTAGTTATAATGCTAAATAATACATGAGGGAAACATTGTGATTTCTATTTCCCTGGTGAAGAAGTTAAAAATTAGGTGAATTACATGCCCAAGGCCATCTTACTATTTAGAAAAGCAAGAATTGAGTTCATAATTAATCAAGCAGTTAATTTTCAAAAGGACAATGTAACTTGTCTTCTAGTTTTATTTAAAGTAGTTGTTCAAACATAAGTGGTGCAGTTGTCTGTTGTTATGCTTATTTATTTTTTGTTTATCATAGGGGTGTATTTCAAGAGGAAGAGTTAGCAAACTAGGTTTGTCCTGGAAGATCTCGGGGACTCTAGTTTCTCACTTGGCCTTTGGATTATGAAACTTTAATTAAAAACAAAAAAATAAAAAAACTTCATCTCCAAGAGCCTCTTCAATCCTCCCAAGCTGATTGTATTTAACAAGGTTCTCTAAGATGCATTGGATATTTTATCTTAATCTGTCCTGTTCAGAGACCTACCACGAGGTGAACAATGAAGAGCTTCCATGGAGTGGTTCACTATCACCCCTATCTATCACAATACACCACTTTATAGGCCTGGATAGCTTTGATCACTGCATCAATCTGGATGACTTTCAGCAGCAGTCAGTTGCAGGCCTTAGTAGATAGTCCTTTGAGATCACCTCTCACAATGTGTATGTGCACCCTAAGTAAAGCACAGTACACATTGCCCAGTCATCCTGGTAAAGGAGTCTTCAGTGGAGACCACAGGTTCTTGATGAAGTTCTTGTAGCACTTTCTAAGCAGCTTCACAGTCATATTCCTGGCAAGATCTTCCAATTCAATATCATACTTCCTGCTGTGATAGAATTCACATGGTGATTCACCCATACAAACCACAACAGCTGTCTGAGTAACCAGACACCTGAATGCTTGTCTTCTGCTGCTCATGGCTTCATTGTTTTCTAGTGCATTGGTGCAAATGTGACCTCACTCCCACATTGGCAAGGTTCTTTCCATAGCTGGTCTTGCTGACTCCTTTGTGGACCTTAGTGTCAACACGCATGGATTGGTGGAATAACTCGAATAACCACAGACCCCTGTATGACTCTCTTCTCAGCATGGAAGCCCCCACTGATCACACTGAAGACATAAGTAGGATTAAGGTCAAGGTTCCTATAAGTTCTGCATTATGCTGGAGAGGACCCTTTTTCTCAGCACTCTCCCACTAAAACAATAACTTGAAGGCAGAGAAACAGCCATGCTTAGTGAAGCTTTGGCACATGTGCATGAAACAGTGAAAATAAGAGATAGAGAAAGGAGCACTAAAAGCTTTGAGCCATACCAACAAGACTCGAAAGGACTTGAGGTCCTGCTCTGCTGGAAAAGAAATAAAGTATTGCAGGTCAAGAAAAAGATGTTAAGTTCATGAAGATTTGTGACTAAATACATGGGATGGGAATTAGGGGAAGTCTTCTGTTATGTTCTTGTTTTTTTTTTTCTGAATCATTTTAAATACACTGTCTTTCTGAGTCAATTAAGAATCAACATTGAATATCAAACATAATGATTGGTATTTATAGAGACAGAGCGAAGAGATAACATCAGAATCCTATGCTCATTCTTGTCAAAAATGATTTAATGTAAGACTACATGTTCTCCCCCATTTGTGTGTCACATGCTCTAAATTTCTGAAGATTTCTACCCCAGAGTACAGTTCCTACTTTTCTAAGTACTTGCTCTTGACATAGCATTTCCAACATTAATTACCAACTAGTGGATGACAGACTTATGTGTTGAGAGCTAATAAGAAAAAAAATGTAAATTTAAGCTTTCTTATTTTGATAACCAGTATAACATCCAAGACAGAATACAGACTTGGAACCTGATAGATATGGACTCATAATTTATTCCTTGTAAACAGTGGTGATTTTCTTAAACTTTTCAATTTTGTTTTCCTTATTTATGAATGAGTTAAAATAAGTCACTCAACTGATAAGTTCTAGAAACTAAATTTGTGTTTACTTGACTCCAAATTTAGTGTTGAACCCATTATACAATCGTGCTTCCTAGGATTTCTCCCTGGCTCTACTGTTATAATTTTGAAAAATAAAGTAATGGGTTGGAAAGATGACTCAATGCATAAAGGCACTTGCTACCAAGGCCACACATTATCACCTGAATTTAGTCCCAGAATCCACATGGTGAAAGGAGAAATTGACTTTCTGAAGTTGCTGACTCTATCCAGCACCATGGTTTACCCAATTCACCCAAATAAAAAAAAATAAATAAAAAGATTTGTATATTTTACTATAAAATAAGAATGTTTGAGAAATTCATATGGTTTACTTGATTTAGACATTATACAATATTTACACCCCCAAATGTTACATGGTACCATATAAATATGTGCTATTTTATCCTCTTTTAATAAAAATAAATGCAATAAAAATTTAAAAATCACAAAATGAAAATGCAAACTTTCAAATAGTTCTATCCTATAAATGATGACTCTGATGCCTCAGAGCAGGACTCCTATTTTTAATATAAGGTGAAATTTATTTATGTTTTCCTAATTGAAGGAATTATAAAAACTCTTATTTTCAATGAAATCCTCATCTAGATATGCTCAGAACCATTTCCCAAGAATCAAAAGCATTTCCTGTGAGGTGCCTGGGTCAGAAGAGGAAAGGCCAATCTAATGGTTCTCCATAGTTCTTGCTTGTGTGGTATTAAAGTCCCAAGATATTAGCATCCTGAGAATTTGATGTAAATCAGTATAGACTTAGTCTTTAGTCTTTTATCCAGTCATATTTACCAGTCAGGACATGTTGGAAGATTTTTACTCACTGGTAGATGTCACACTCTCCCCATGGTTTTACAGCTTATTTCAATAGCTCAGAAACATGGGACTCACTCCAAGAAGAACTTCCTGCCTCTACCTGCCCATATCTGGAGAATGTCCCTGGGCTTGGAGGTCTAACTGTATCTGAAAGCTGTATCTAAACCAGATGCCTGTCTCTAAGCCAGAAGCCTGACTTATCTTTAGCTTAAACCCTTGCTTAGATCCCTGCTAGAAGGCTTCCTTACTACATATATGATAACTAAGACTTCTGCTATGAGCCAGCAATGGAGTAGTATTTCTCTTGCTCCATATGCATTCTAGCATAAGTTGTCATCTGTTTTTTGATTTTAGCCATTCTGACAGGTGTAAGAGGGTATCTCTGAGTTTTAATTTGAATTTCTCTGATGGCTAAGAAAAAATGTTGAGCAGATCTTTCTCTTGTAGCCATTTGGAATTTTTCAGTTGAGAATTCCCTATTTAACTCTTTACCCCATTTTCCAATTGGGTTTTTTGACCTCTAGTTTCCTGATTTCTCTATATGTTTTAGATCAGTCCTTTGACAGATTTAGCATTGGTAAAGGTCTTTTTGAATTCTGTAGGATGTTTTGACTTACTTGACAGTGTCCTTTGCCTTACAGAAGCTCCTTGGTTTCAGAAGGTCTCATTTATTAATTGTTGCACTCAGTGTCTGAGCTACTGGTGTTATATTTAGAAAGTAGTCTCCTGTGCCAATGTATTCAAGGACATTTTTCACTTTTTTCTATTAGGGTAAATATAATTGGGTTTATTTTTCATTTTTCTTTTCTTTATTTTTTTCTTCTTTATTTATTTTGTATTTATCAAAAAAACAGTAAAATGAATTTAAAATGCTGAAAACTTAACAATAACTATAAAGAAGATAAAAATCATAAGCATGACTTATCAAGGGTGATAATGCAAATAAGATTGCTACACATATATTTATTTTGTGTTCAGCTTTCCCTCTGAATTTTTTTTCCCATCCCTGTATATCCTTATTCAAGGTCCCTTCCCCCTCCCACTACATCAGGTCATTTTACTTCTCCTCAACTCCCCATGCCCTCCCTGGGCACGGAGCAGACAGTCCTATGGTCCCACAGACCCAATAATGCTAGGATCAGTATCCACTCCTGGCAAATCCAGTTTTGTCCCCCCTCCCTCAAGAGTGAGTCAGGTGTTCCTATAGTTGGAGTGGGGTCTGAAGGGTCAGTCCAGGGTGTTTCTGATCCCAAGATGTTCAGTGGTTGTGGTTTGCCCCTTGGGCATGCGTGGCTTTTTTTCTTGTTTGTTTGTTTAGAGACCACTAATGAGTGAGTACATCCCCTGCTTATCTTTCTGATTTTGTGATACCTCACTCAGGAGGATATTCTCCAAATCCATCCATTAGCCTACAAATTTTAGAATATCATTTTTTCTTACTGCTAAGTAGTATTCCATTGTGTAGATGTACCAGAGTTTGTTAATCCATTCTTCAGCTGAGGGACATCTAGGTTGTTTCCAGGTTCTTGCTATTACAAATAATGCTGCTATGAACATAGTTGAGCTAATACTCGTGGAGTGTGAATGTGCCTCTTTAGGGTATACACCCAGAAGTGGTATTGCTGGGTCCTTGGGGAGATTGATTCTCAATTTTCTGAGAAACCTCCATATTGCATTCCAAAGGGGCTGAACAAGCTTACACTCCCACCAACAATGGAGGAGTGTCCCCCTTGTTCCACATCCTCTCCAACATAGGCTGTCATCTGTGCCTTTTATCTTAGCCAATCTAACAGGTGTTAGGTGGTATCTCAAAGTTGTTTTGATTTGCATTTCTCTGATGGCTAAAGATGAAGAGCACTTTTTTATGTGCCTTTCAGCCATTCGTAGTTCCTCTGCTGAGGATTCCCTTTTTAGATCTGAACCCCATTTTTTGATAGGGTTATTCAAGGTTTTGGGCTCTAAATTCTTGAGCACTTTATACACATTAGAGATCAGTCCTCTATCACATTGTAGGGTTGGTGAAGATCTTTTCCCATTCTGTAGGCTGTCGTTTTGTCCTATTGACAGTGTCCTTGGCTTTGGAGAAGCTTCCTAGCTTCAGGAGATCCCACTTATTGATTGTTGGTCTTAGTGTCTGTGCCACTGGTGTTATATTTAGGAATTGGTCACCTGTGCCAATTCGAAGAAGTATATTTCCCACTTTCTTTTTTATCAAGTTCAAAGTGGTTGGGTTTAAGTTGGGGTCTTTGATCCACTTGGATTTGAGTTTTGTGCAGGGTGACAGGCTCAGATCTATTTGCATTTTTCTACACACTTCCATCCAGCTGTGCCAACACCATTTGTTAAACATACTATCTTTTTTCCATTGAATGTTTTGGGCCTCTTTGTCAAAGATCAGGTGTTCATAGGTGTTTTGGTTAAGGTCTGGATCCTCAATTCTATTCCATTGGTTCACAAGTCTGTTTTTATGCCAGGACCAGGCTGTTTTTATGACTGTAGCTCTATAGCTTGAAATCAGGGATGGTGATACCTCCTGAGGTTCTTTTGTTGAGTAAGATTGTTTTGGCAATCCTGGCTTTCCTGTTATTCCAAATGAAATTGAGTATTGTTCTTTCAAGGTCCAAAAAATATTGTGTTGGGATTTTGATGGGCAGTGCATTAAATCTGTAGATTGCCTTTGGTAGAATTGCCATTTTTACTAGGTTTATCCTACCTATCCAGGAACATGGGAGAGCTTTTCATTTTCTGATATCCTCTTCAATTTCTTTCTTCAGTGATTTAAAATTTTTGTCAAATAGGTCTGTTACTTCTTTGGTTATAGTTACTCCAAGGTATTTAATACTATTTGCAGCTATTATGAAGGTAATGTTTCCCTTATTTCTTTTTCAGCTCTTCTATCTCTAGTGTATAGAAGGGCTACTGATTTCTTTGAGTTAATCTTGTATCCTGCTACATTGCTGAAGGTGTTTATCAGCTGTAGAAGTTCCTTGGAAGAATTTTGTGTGTCACTTATGTATAAAATCTTATCATCTGCAAATAGAGATATCTTCACTTCTTATTTTCTAATCTGTATCCCCTTAATTTCTTTTCGTTCCCTTATTGCTTTAGCTAAATCTTTGAGAACTATATTGAATAGATAAGAGGAGAGAGGACATCCTTGTCTAGTTCCTGACTTTAGTGGGATTGCTTTGAGTTTTTCTCCATTAAGTTTGATACTGACTGTCGGCTTCTTGTAAATAGCCTTTATTATATTTAGGTATTCTCCCTGTATTCCTGATCTCCCCAGGGCTTTAATCATAAAGGAGTGTTGGATTATGTCAAAGACTTTTTCCGCATCTAAGGATATGATCATGTGGTTTTGTTCCTTTAGTTTGTTTATATGATTGATAACATTTACGGTTTTTTATATGTTAAACCAGCCCTGCATTTCTGGGATGAAGCCTACTTGGTCGTGGTGGATGATATCTTTTATGTATTGTTGTATACGGTTTGCCAAAATTTTGTTGAGAATTTTTGCATCGATATTCATGAGGGAAATTGGTCTGTAGTTCTCCTTTGTTGTGTCTTTGAGTGGCTTGGGTATTAGGGTGATTGTAGCCTCATAAAAGGAATTTGGCAATATTCCTTCAGTTTCTACTGTGTGAAATAGTTTGAGGAGTAACGGTAGTAATTCTTCTTTGAATGTCTGGTAGAATTCGGCACTGAAACCATCTGGACCAGGGCTTTTATTTTTGGGGAGGTTTTTAATGATAGCTACAATTTCCTTAAGGGTTATGGGCCTGTTTAGGTAATTAATCTGATCTTCATTTAATTTTGGTGGATGGTACCTGTCCAGAAAGCTGTCCATTTCTTCTAGGTTTTGCATTTTTGTGGAATACAGATTTTCAAAATATGATCTAATAATTCTCTGGATTTCCTGGGGGTCTGTTGTTATGTCCCCCTTTTCATTTCTGATTTTGTTGATTTGAACACTCTCTCTCTGTTTTTTGATTAGTTTGGCTAAGGGCTTATCTATCTTCTTAACTTTCTCAAAGAATCAACTCTTAGATTTGTTGATTCTTTGTATTGTTTTTGTTTCAATTGTATTGATTTCACCTCTAAGTTTGATTATTTCCTGCTGTCTACTCCTTCTAGGTGAGTTCGCTTCTAATTGTTCTAAGGCTTTCAGCTGAGCTGTTAAGTCTCTAGTGTGGGATTTCTCAAGGTTTTTCATATAAGCATCTAGCACTATGAATTTTCCTCTTAAGACTGCTTTCATTGTGTCCCACAAGTTTGGATACATTGCAGATTCATTTTCATTGAATTCTAGGAAGACTTTGATTTCTTTCTTAATTTCTTCCTTGACCCAGAGGTGGTTCTGCTGAGTGATGTTTAGTTTCCATGAGTTTGTAGGCTTTCTTTGGGTTTTGATGTTGTTGAACTCTAACTTTAGGCCCTAGTGTTCCGATATGTTACAAGGGATTATTTCTATTTTTTTGTATCTGTTGATATTTACTTTATGACCAATTATGTGGTCAATTTTGGAGAAAGTACCATGCAGAGCTGAGAAAAATGTATATTCCTTTGCCTTTTGGTGGAAGCTTCTGTAGATATCTATGACATCCATTTGAATCATAACCTCTTTCAGATTCCTTATTTCTCTGTTGAGTCTCTGACTGGTTCATCTATTCAGGGTTGAAAGTGGAGTATTGAAGTTTCTCACTATTAGGGTGTAAGAATTGATGTGGGATTCAAGCTTTAGCAGTGTTTCTTTTACATAAGTAGGTGCCCTTATATTAGGGGCATAAATATTTAAGATTGAAATCTCCTCTTGACCAATTTTTTCTGTGATGAATAAGTAGTGACCATCTTGGTCCCTTTTAATTGCTTTTAGCTTAAAGTCTACTTTGTTAGATATTAGGATTGCAACCCCTGCTTGTTTCTTAGGACCATTTGACTGGAAAATATTTTCTCACCCTTTTCTCTGACTCCGTGTCTGTCTTTGTGGTTGAGGTGTGTTTCTTGTAGGTAGCAGAAGGATGGCTTCTGTTGTTGTATCCATCTTGTTAGTGTGTGACATTTTATAGGAGAGTTGAGACCATTGATATTAAGGGAAATTAGTGACCATTGATTCATATTTCCTGCCACTTTTGGTGGTAAGTTGTTTGTATTTCCTTTCTCTGGGGTATTCTTCTGTGGACTTATTGATTGTTTGTGATTTTGTGGGTGTATCTGTGGTCCTTAGGTTGGAGTTTTCCCTCTAATACTCTCTGTAGTGCTGGGTTGGTAGATAGATATTCTTTCATTCTGACTTTGTCCTGAAATACCTTTTTTCTCCATCTATAGTGATTGATAATTTTGCAGGGTATAGTATTCTAGTTTGGCAGCCATGCTGTTTTAGCATCTTTATAACTTCTGACCAAGCCCTTCTAGCTTTCATCGTTTCCATTGTATAGTCCAGTCAGGCGTTATTCTGATGGGTCTGCCTTTATATGTGAGTTGGCCCTTTTCTTTTGCAGCTCTTAAAAGTTTTTCTTTGTTCTGTATATTTTGTGGCTTGATTATAATGTGGCGCGCTGACTCTTTTGGGGGGTCATATCTATTTGGTGTTCTGTAAGCTTCTTGTATCTTTTTTTTTTTTTTTTTTTTTTTTTTTTTTTTTTTTTTTCCTTTATTTTGTATTTATTAAAAAAAAAACACAGTAAAAAGAATTTAAAATGTGGAAGAGTTAACAATAACTATACAGAGGATAAGAATGACAAGCATGGCTTATCAAGGGTAGACATACAAACAGGACTGCTACACCTATATTCTCCCTGTGTTCATCCTTCCCTCTGAATTTTTTT
>PVIH01005501.1:36464-123371 GCA_004025045.1 Sigmodon hispidus | reverse complement strand
AACTAAAAAGAGAATTCTCAGCAGAAGAATTACCCCCTGCCACCTAGAGGAACACCTTACTCAGTCTTGAGATTGAGGGGAGAAAACTGGATCTGCCAGGAGTGGAGGCTGAACTAAGCAATACCGGGAAAGTGGGACCTTGGGACTGCCTGCCACCGCCCAGGGGGGCAATGGGGAGTTGTGGAGAAGAGAGAATGACCTGATGTGGTGGGAGGGGGAAGGGACCTTGAATAAGGATATACAAGGATAGAAAGTGTGACTTCTTTGTTTATAATAATAATAAAAAACAATAAAATAAAATAAAAAAGAATTACGAATGGCTGAAAGGCACTTGAAAAAGTGCTCAACATCTTTAGCCATCAGAGAAATGCATATCAAATCAACTTTGAGATGCAACCTTATATCTGTCAGAATGGCTAAGTTTAAAAATAGAGATGACAGCCTATGCTGGAGAGGATGCGGAGCAACAGGAATGCTCCTGTATTGTTTGGAGTGTAAGCTTGTTCAGCCACTCTAGAATGCAATATGGCTGTTTCTCACAAACCTAGGAATCAAACTCCCCAAGGATTCAGCAACACCACTATTGGGCATATACTCTAAAGATGTACATTCACACCCTAAAAGCATTAGCTCAACGAAGTTCATAGCAGCTTTATTCGTAAGAGCAAGAACCTGGAAACAACCTAGATGCCCATCAACTGAAGAATGGATTTAAAAACTGTGGGACATCTACACGATGGAGTACTAATCAACCGTAAGAAAAATTATAGCTTAAAATTCTCAGATAAATGGATGGATTTGGAGAATATTCTTCTGATAGTCACAAACCCAGAAAGATAAGAAGGGGATTTCCTCACACAATAGTAGACTGTAAAGAAAAAGCAAAGAACATCCAAGCTGCAAACCACATCCACTGATCTGCTTGTGATCTGAAGCATGTTAGACTGGTACCTTGGAGCCCATTCCCTCCAGAGGTACACCTAATCCAATCTTTATATTAGGATGGGGAAATCAGACTTGCCTGTAGTGGATGCTCTTGATCATTCTGGGGAGGGGATGGGAGGATGGGGAGAAGAGAAACTGACCAGGAGGGGTTGGGAAGGGGAAGGAAGTTTGAACTAAAAAATAAATGGATACAAAATGAGACTTTATTTTATAAAAAATAAAAATAAAAAAAAAGTGTTAAGCAAACATTAACAATGGACACTGTGGTTGTAAGAATTTACAAGGGAGCTATGATTATATTTCAATATGTTGTCAGTTTTAAAATTAAGAAACTGAGTACTGTACATGTTAGATGGTAATTCATGAGAGTGTATGCTGTGTAGTGACATGTCTCTAGAGACAGCCTACATTAGATGAACTCATGCTGTCTTAGTCAATTTCTCTCTATCCATGGTGAGTACTGATAACTCTGGCATGATGGAAATGGTCTTCCTGTTTCAACGTCTCTGACATGCCGCCTTTTACTCATGAGCGAGTAAAAGTCTGTATCTCTGAATAAATTATAATAACATTAAGTATGCTAATTAGAAATAAGAAGATACAAAACAATGTGTAATTTAATTACTACTAAACTTTGGCCAAAAATGTCCGCCTTTCATAATCATATGGTCATTTGTACTTCTTGTTAACAATGTAACTGGGGAAAAAACTTTGAGCTGACTTGCCTTCTAGTTTTATACCTTCATGCAAAGACATTAGTTTATTATACAGGGGCAGCCCTACTTTAGGAAGATTACAGATGATTTTTTTATACTATGTCCCCCACTAGGAAAAATGTGTTCTAATCTTTTATTTATAGTCAGTTACCTTTAAAACAGATATAAGCACATGCTCACACACACATACACACACCCACACACACATTAATATGATTATATGAATAATGAGTTTCAATGTAATGTATAAAACAGGTTAACCTAAAAATGTAACAACATTTATTTAAATTTTAAGAAACTTATAGTCCATCCATTAAAGAATTTTTCTATAAAAAAGGAAAATGCCATGTGGAATGATAAATTGGTCATGTATCAAATATTTGTATGCAACAAGAGATTTAAAGAGAATTCATTCCATAGAAATATAGATGATTGTCAATGTCAAAAGAATTCTCAAATGGATACAATTTACTACCATATTATGAAGCAATAATAAATTTCATTTTCATACACAGAAATCAAGTTATCTTCTTAAAAAATGTTTCTTCAAAGTTAATTTTCTCAATTACAATCAGCTAAAAAAAAACCCTTTTCATAGTGATTTGTTTTAATAGTTATTTTAAAGTCATATATTTTATCCATGTATCCCCTTGTTCAGACTCCCTTCTCCCTCCTGCCCTTCTCAGTCACTCCGTTAAAGGCTAGGCTCACAACCAAAAACATAAAAAAAAAGCTTTTTGAAACATACAACACATAGATAGAGAAGAGTTGCACTGACCAGTACATCAGTGATTTGCTTTCCCTGTTCTTATCTGAAAGTTTTGGAAATATCTGAACAAGGAAGATGAATAGGCTTATTGTTTAGCATAAAAGAAGTTCATTATTAACACAAGAGATTATTTTTGATTAATTTTGTTGTCATAACTTTTCTTCTCTTAGAACAATTTGTGATAGTTCTTTAAAACCTATCTTTTAGGTTTTGCCTGTTCTGAAAATGTTTGATTCAAGTCATGCATGTTTGCTGTGCATAGACTCACATTGTAGATTATTTTCCAGTAGTTTTAGAACAAATAATCATTTCCCCTTTCCTTTTTGTTCTTATGAGAAGATTAAACAGAATGAACCCATATTTTGATGCTATTATGCCAGTCTTCTTTACAGTTAAAAGTATTAATGACAATGGGACTTGATATATCTTTACTTAGTAATTTTTATAACCACAATTATATTTTAAATAAACTTGAATTTAGTTGTAATTTTCCCTGGTTTGATATACTTTAATTAATTGTATATGAATAGCTTTACTATTAAATTATCCATAAATAATTCTTTATAAAATTTTAAAGTATGACCAAACAATTTATAAATTCAGTGTATTGTATTTTAACTCTTATTCTTCTACTTTTGTCTTCATTGGGATAAATATATTGATCTATTATAAGAATTTATAATTGCCTTATTTTAATTAATTGAGAATTACATTCATACATTCATATCACTTCACTTCAGCATATTCTGTGTCCCCCACACTCTCAAATTCTTTAATCCTCTTTCATTATAACGTGTGTATGTGTGTGTGTGTGTGTTTGTTAATATTATCTTTACATACATGCATTTAAAGCTTGACAGATAAGGACCAATTAAACTATTAACTGATTTTTCTATTTTTTCTATATACTTTTTCTTCTTCTTCTTCTTCTTCTTCTTCTTATTATTATTATTATTATTAAGAACAAAGAAGTCACGCTTTCTATCCTTGTATATCATTATTCAAGGTCCCTTCCCCCTCCTGCCACATCAGGTCATTTTTTTCTTCTCCACAACTCCCCATCCACTCCCGGGGCAGGCAGCAGACAGTCCCATGGTCCCACTGACCCAATATTGCTTTAGTTCAGTCTTCAGTCATGGTAGATCCAGTTTTGTCCCCCCTCCCTCAAGAGTGAGTCAGGTGTTCCTCTAGATGGAGTGGGATCCGAAGAGTCAGTCCAGGGTGTTTCTGATCCCATGCTGTTCAGTGGTTGTGGTTTGCAGCTTTGGCATGCTTGGCTTTTTTCTTATTTGTTTGTTTAGATATCACTAAAGAATGGGTACATCCCTGATAAGCCCTTAGCCAAACTAATGAAAAAACAGAGAGAGTGGTCAAATCAACAAAGTCAGAAATGAAAAGGGGGACATAAAAACACATCCCCAGGAAATACAGAGAATTATCAGACCATATTTTGAAAATCTGAATTCCACAAAAATGGAAAACCTAGAAGAAATGGATAGCTTTCTGGACAGGTACCACCTACCAAAATTATATGAAGATCAGATTAATTACCTAAACAGGCCTATAACCCTTAAGGAAATTGAAGCTGTCATTAAAAACCTCCCCCAAAATAAAAGCCCTGGTCCAGATGGTTTCAGTGACGAATTCTACCAGACATTCAAAGAAGAATTGCTACAATTACTTCTCAAACTATTTCACACAGTAGAAACTGAAGGAATATTGCCAAATTCCTTTTATGAGGCCACAATCACCCTAATACCCAAGCCACTCAAAGACACAACAAAGAAGGCGAATTACAGACCAATTTCCCTCATGAATATTGATGCAAAAATTCTCGACAAAATTTTGTCAAACCGTATACAACAATGTATAAAAGATATCATCCACCATGACCAAGTAGGCTTCATCCCAGAAATTCAGGGCTGGTTTAACATACGAAAAACTGTAAATGTTATCCATCATATAAACAAATTAAAGGAACAAAACCACATGATCATGTCCTTAGATGCTGAAAAAGCCTTTGACAAAATTAACTGATTTTTCATGGAAAAAGTTTAATCATTCCTTTTCATCATCTATTGTTTTCTATAGTTCAAATCCTATGGGATTTTCCTTCTCCATGTTTTATAATCAACTCATGTTGTCATCCTGCAGGCAGTGTTTAGATTCATTTTCCCTCTTATATATAGAAGATATCCCACAGAAGTTATCCTAGTCAACTGATATCTACAACCCTCCACATTTCATTGCTGCCCATTCTGACTGGTATAAAGTTAAATGTCAAAATGGTTTTGATTTGGATTTCCCTAATGACTAAGAATGTTGAACATTTCTATAAATGTTTCTCAGCTGTTGGAGTTTCACTCTTTGAGAAACTGCTATTTTAATATGTACATACTTTTTAAATTGGGTCAGTTTGTTTTTAATCTCCAGGGGTTTTTTTTTTTTTTTTTTGTAGTGTTCTATATAGTTTAGATATTAGCTTTCTATTGCATGTGTAGTCGGTAAAAATTTTTCCACTTTGTATTCTAGAAATTTTCTTAATAATGATGTCTTTTTCTGTGCAGAATCTCAGTTTCAAGAGGTTCCATTTATTAATTGTTGCTATTAATACCTGTGCTAATGGTATTCTGTTTAGAAATATGTTTTTGTGCCAATGTGTTCAAGACTGTTCCTCAGTTTTTTCTTTTATCAGATTCAGTGTATGTGGTTTTAATGTAGATGTCTTTGTAATTAAACTTGATTTGCAAGGAATTTTTTTAAGAATCTTTGTATCTACGCTCATAAATAAAGTTGCTCTGCAATTTCCTTCTTTTTTTGTTTTTGTCCTGAAATGGTTTAGATATTAGATAATAGGACAAATTTGGCTTTTTCTGTCTAAGATTCTTCTGTTTCTATTTTCTGGAATAATTTGAGGAGTGATGGTGTTAATTATTCTATGCAGTCAAATGCATAGATTTTGAGTTTGTATCCTTCAATTCTTTATACTCAGAAAGATTACTACTATGACTTTCAGAAGATTGTTTGTTGTGGTCTTAAATAACAGAGCCATTGTATACGATGCTGTTGCAGATGTTTTAGCATTTTTAGTAGTAAGAAGTTTCTGTTCTGGACTTTCAGGACTAGACTAGAGGTTTGGACCTGTTCTAAGCCCTGCTGCCACTTAGGCCCAAGTAATCACACAAAGGCTTAAATTAATTTCATGCTGATTGAATTATGGCTCACACATTTTGATAGCTATTTCTTTCATCTTATCTCAATCTATTTCCATTAATCTGTTTAGCCATGTGGCTTGGTACCTTTTTTCAGAGCAGCATGATTATCTTCTTTCCTCCTCATTTGCTGACATCTCCATTGGTGTCTCTCTAGAATCTCTCATGGCATCTCTGCTCTGCTCTTCCTGTTCCCAGAATTTTCTTAGTCTGGTAGCCTTGCACACACTTCTTGTCTGCCTTCTGTCCAATCATCATATTATTAAGCCAGTAGGAAAACAAGATACTAAAACACTATCTTACTACAGTTTCATTTTTCCTTGTATTCTTAAAACATTGAATTCAGTTAAGAACAGTTTGGATAGAAGCTTATTTACAAACAAAGCAGAAGCAAACCATAGCAAAGCAAACTCTGCAGAGACATCAGAGAATGCTGACACATGGCCTGGAACAGGAGAGTGGTTTTTAAATGTACAACTTAAAGAAGGTTTTGTGAACATGACACTTAGGAGTCATATTCACAAGATAAATTGATCCTCTTTTCTTTCACAAATCATGTTAGGATAGATCATTATTTTAAGATATTTCTTTCCAAAATTCTCCTCAAAACTGTAGGAAATCACAATCATTCTTTTGCAGTTTAATTTATTAAATCTAAAATATGTGAGCTGGCACAGTGCCTTGCTCTGTCCCTATGTGTAGGGTGTGTGTGTGGGGGGGGGGAGTAGCACTCATGAAAGACAGCCAGATCATATACAGATTTGCTTTGATATTTCCTCTAGAACCCTTTCTTCAGTCTAGCCTTGTAAATTTGGCTAGCTCTTCTCACCTGCAAGCTCTTTAATATTTTCTCCCTAATGTTTCTAAAATTATTTTCCTAATGTGTACATTTTACTGAATCATTCATTTGTGTTCACTGAAGCAATACTATGTTACTTAAATATATTGTCATACATTCATTCACAATTTTTTTCTCCTTTGTTCCTTCTTCTATTAGTCCCATTTGTTCACCAAGACAGCATCACATCTATTTCATGACACATATCTATACATAATTTTATGCATTTATTTCAAAATATAAACAACCAATGAGAGAACTAATTCTGAGTTAACTCAATATAATTATTTTAACTACATAAATCTTCCTGCAAATGACAGAATCTCAGTACATTTCCAAATGATTTCATTATGTAAATACAATTTAAACATTACTATTGTTTGCAACTATGGATACAAATTTTCAGTTCATATGTCTGTAGAACTCTCCTTTGCAGAATTTTAGTTTACTTGTCATTTTTTTCCAGAGGTTAAAAAGTACTGTTTTTTAATGAGTAGAATTTTAAGGTGCAATTGGACTCTTTATATTCTTTTAGTTAGTGTTGTCTGTAGTTACCTCATATATTCTATAAATGAAAGTCTGATTTTCAAGAAAGAAAAAAAATATTTACCTCATACAAATGAGCTTCTTGACATTTTAAACATCTGTCTCTAATACTTTTTTCACATATAGATTGGAAAGATGTGAGATAAACAAGATTAGAGTTTATGATGTGATAGTATTTTACCCTTAATGGTCCTACTTGGCATTACTAACATTGACTAATTTACACAGTCTTACAATAAAAATTAGTAAACAAATGCAAATTTACTAATGTTAAATGCAACAGATACAATATTATTTTTATCACTTTTGTTTATTAAAAAAATATTTTCCATATATACCTTTGCTTTACCCTCCCTTACCTCCTCCCAGTCCCTTCCAGTCTTCCCTCGGGCTCTCTCTACCTTGTCCCACCATCCATGCGCCAAGGAGGGTAAGAAGCCCAAGGGTTGGTCAGTTCAGTCTGGTGTATCTCTTTGAGGTAGGTTCTAGTCCCTCATCCAAGTATTAAAGCTGGGTGTGACTTACGTATATGATCATATCATCTGCATATAGAGATAGTTGGACTTCTTCCTTCCCAATTTGTATCCCCTTAATTTCCTTTTGTTTTCTTATTTCTTTAGCTAAAATTTTGAGATCTATGTTGAATAAATAACAGGAAAGAGAACAGCTTTGTTTTGTTCTTAATTTTAGTGAGATTGCTTTGAGTTTCTCTCCATTTAGTTTGAAGTTGGCTGTCAGCCTGCTGTCTTTTGCCTTTCTTGTTTTTAGGTATTTTCTCTGTATTCCCGATCTCTCCAGTACTTTATCATGAAAGAGTTTTAATTTTTGTCACAGAATATTTTTTTAACATCTAAGGAGATGAACTTTTTTTTTCTTTCAGTTTATTTATATGATGGATGACATTCACAGTTTTTGTATGTTGAACCATCTCTGTATCTCTGGGATGAAGCCTAATTGATCATGGTGAATGATTTTTTTGATATGTTGTTGAATTTGGTTTGCCAGTATTTTATTGAGTATTTTTGCACCAATGTTCATAGGGGAGTTTTGTCTATAATTCTCTTTCTTTGTTGCATCATTTTGTGGCTTGAGTATCACCATGATTGTAGCCTCATAGAAAGAGTTCAGAAATGTTCCTTCAGTTTCTATTGTATGGAACGGTTGAGGAGTGTTGGAATTAGTTCTTCCTTAATTGTCTGGTATAATTCTGCACTGAAACCATCTTGCCCTAGGCTTTTGTTGGGAGATTTTTAATAAAAACTTTAATTTCCTCTGGGGTTATAAGTCAATTTAGGTCATTTATCTGGTCTTGATTTAATGATGGTAAGTGATACCTATCCAGGAAGCAGTCCATTTCTTTTAGGTTTTCCAATTTAGTGGAGTAGAGGTTTTTAAAGTATGACATAATGATTCTCTGGATTTTCCAGATATCTGTTGTTATGTCCCTCTTTTTATTTTTGATTCTGTTAATTTGAATATTCTCTCTGCCTTTTGGTTTGGATAAGCATTTATCTCTCTTTACTTTCTTAAAGAACCAACTCTTTGATTCATTGATTCTTTGTATTTTTTTTTATTTCAATTGTATTGATTTCAGTTTTAAGTTTGATTGTTTCCTGCCATCTACTCCTTCTAGGTAAATTTGCTTCTAATTGTTCTAAAGCTTTCAACTGTGCTGTTAAGTCTCTTGTGTGAGATTCCTCTAGACTTTTCGTATAGGCATTTAGTGCTATGAATTTTTCTCTTAGCACTGCTTTCTATGTATTCTGTATGTTTGGGTATATTGTGGATTCATTTGCATTGAATTCTAGGACATTTTTAATTTCTTAACTTCTTGAACCAATGGTTCAGTTGAGAAATATGTTTAGTTTCCATGAATTTGAAGGATTTTTGTGATCTTTGTTGTTGCTGAACTCTAACTTTAGATCATTGTAGTCTGATCAATATGGTCATGATCAATTAGGCTTCATCCCAGAGATGCAGAGATGGCTCAACATATAAAAACTGTGAATGTCATCCATCATATAAATACAAGGAGATATTCCCATTTTTTGTACCTATTAATATTTGCTTTATGACCGTGTATGTGGTCAGTTTTTAAAGAAAGGTCAATGGGCTGCTGAGAAATAAGCATATTCCTTTGTGTTTGAATCAGAATTTATATATATATATATATATATATGTATATAGATTCCATTTGGGTCAAAATATATGTTAGGTACCTTCTTTCTCTGTTGAATTTCTATGTGATAGACATATCCATTAATGAGAGTGGTGTTTGAAGTCTCCTAATATTAATGTGTGAGGTTTGATATGAGATTTAAACTTTATTAATGTTTTTATTTATTTATATATGTAATAATGTAAATATTTAAATAAATTTACATATTTTTACATATGTAGGTGCTCTTTTGTTAGGAGAATAAATATTCAGAACTGAAATTTTATCTTGGTGGTTTTTTTTCCGAGATGAATAACATTGATCCATCCTAGTCTCTTTTGATTGATTTTAGTTTGAAGTCTATTTTATTAAGCTGACTATACCACCTTGTTTCTTAGGACCATTGATTGGAAAGTTTTGTCTCAACCTTTACTCTGAGCCTGTGTCTGTCTTTAAAATTGAGGTTTGTCGCTTGTATCCCAAAGAAGGATGGATTCTGGTTTTGTATCCATTGTGTTAGAGTGTGTCTTTTTATTTTATTTTCTTATTTTTTATGAATAAAGTCATATTATTTTTATCTGTGTATATCCTTTCTCAAGATCCCTTCTCCCTCCTACCCCTTCCAGTCACTCTTTCTTCTGCAAATAAAGAGTGTGTCTTTTTACAGGTGAATTGAGTTCATTGATATTAAGGGATATTAATGACCACCAATTATTATTTTTTGGTGGTAGCATGTGTGCTTTTCTTCTTTTGGTTTTTCTTCTGTGAAATTACTAATTGCTTGTGATTTCATGGTTGTATCTGGTTTCCTTATAGGTTGGAGCTTTCCTTCTAGTGTTTCTGTAGTGTTATGTTTGTGGATAGGTATTATTTCAATCTGATTTTGCCATGAAATGTCTTATATATACCATCTATGGTGGTTGATAGTTTTGCTGGTTATAGTAGTCTGAGCTGGCAGCTATGGTCTTTTAGTGCTTGGATAATATCTGACCAGGATCTCCTTGCTTTCATTGTTTCTATTGAGTAATCTGGTATTATTCTGATGGGTTTGCCTTTATAGGTAACGTGGCCTTTTTCCTTTGTAGCTCTTAGCATTCTTTATTTGTTTGTTTTGTATAATAAGTTGCTTTATTATTATCTTGCAAGCAGTCTTTTTTGGGGTATCTTGTCTACTTGTAGTTCTGTAAGGTTCTTGTATCTTTATAGGCATTTCCTTCTTTAGGTTGGGAAAGTTTTTTCTATGATATTGTTGAATATATTTTCTGTGCCTTTGAGTTGGTATTCTTTTCCTTCTTCAGTTCCAGTTATTCTCAGGTTTGGTCTTTTCATAATGTCTCATATTTCCTGGACATTTTGTGTTACGACATTTTTGGGTTTAGCGTTTTGAGTGGTGCATATTGATTTTCACTATTAAATCTTCCACTCCAGAGATTCTTTCTTCTATCTCTTGTATTCTGTTTGTTATGCTTGCATTTTTTTCTTTTTAATTTATTTTTTATTTTGAATAAGGTCTCATTTTTTTATCCATGTATCCCCTTGTTCAAACTCCCTTCCCTCCCCTCCAAGTCACTCTCTCTTCTTCCCATCTCCTTATCTCCTCCCCAGCAAGGGTAGGAGGTCCCATGGTCCCAAGGTGGCTTAGTTCAACATCCACTCCAGGCAAATCTGCTTTCCTCATTGCAACATCAAGACTGGGTCAGGTGTTCCTCTGGAGGGAATGGGCTCCAAGGTGCCCGTCCAAAGTGCTTCAGATCCCAAGCTATTCAGAGGTTGTAGTTTGCAGGTTGGGTATGCTTTGCTTTTTGTTTAAAGTCCACTAATGAGTGAGTACATCTCCTGCTTATCTTTCTGGGTTTGTGATACATCGCTCAGGAGGATATTCTCCAAATCCATCCATTTGCCTGCAAGACCATAGGACTGTCTGCTCCCTGCCCAGCGAAGGGATGGGGAGTTGCAGAGAAGAGAAATGTCAAGATGTGGTGGGAGGGGGAAGGGACCTTGAATGAGGATATACAGGGATGGGAAAAAAAATTTCAGAGGGAAAGCTGAACACATAGTAAACATATGTGTAGCAATCTTATTTGCATTACCACCCTTGATAAGCCATGCTTATGATTCTTATGCAGTTCATAGTTATTGTTAACTTTTCCTCATTTTAAATTCATGTTACTGTTTTTTTGTTAAATACAAAATAAAGAAGGAAAAAAAAATCTACACAATGGAGTACCACTCAGCAGTAAGAAAAAATGATATCTTAAAATATGCTTGCATTTTTACTTCCAGTTTATTTCTTCAGATTTTCTATTTATAACATTACATTGACTTGTTTCTTCTTCATTGCTTCTATTTTAATTGTTAAATTTTGAAATGCTTTCTTTACCTATTTGATTTCTTTTTCTTGGTTTTCTTTATTTTCTTTCAAGGATTTGTTAATTTCTTCCAATTTTTTGTCTGTATTTTCTTCCATTTCTTTAAGTAAATTTTTTTAACAATCCTCTTTTAAGGTTTCTTTTGGGTCAGTTCCTTCTTCTTCTGTATTCTGATACTCTGGTTTTGATGTTGTAGAACCTCCAGTTTCTTCAGGTGGTGCCATGTTGTTCTTCATGTTGTTGTGTATTCTTGTACTGGCATCTGCTGATTGCTTTTTTGGTTCACTCCAGGTTTTGTCTGAATCACAGAGAGCTGATTTTGCTGCAATCTGTTCTGAGTGTGGCTGTGTCTCAGGAAGCCTCCCCTGGTCCAATCTAAGTTCTTGGTCCACTTGGAGGTAGTGTATTTTATGTAACAGTGACCCCCTCTTAATCCAGTAATTGCTGACACATTGTGGAATTCAGGTGGCTGCTTTTGATTCAATAGGTGCTGAAAAACTCAGTCTCAGGTAGCTGTTCTTGTTCCCATTGCAACTGCGGAATGCTCTTAGTTCCTTAGTCTCTTTGTCTCTTAGTCTGCTATGAGCTGGGGATTTGTGGGTTTCTGGTTGTCACTAAGATCACTGTTTGCTCTTAGTCTCTTAGTCTCCAGTGGGTATGGGGTTCTCTAATTCTGCTCTTGGTCTGCTTTGGGCCAAGGGTCTTTGGGTTTCTAAGTTGTTGCTGAGGTTACTGAGGTTGATGGGTGATCTTGTGGTTTGGGAATGGGGCAGGTTTTTGGAGCTGGGTTTTTCACTGGACTGTGTTTTGTTGGGCCTTTTGGGCCTGCAGGGGGTCCTTTTGGCCCTGTTAACTTGGATTTAGGGAAGAGCTCAGTCGGGGTGGGGTTCCAAAGGCTTTGTCTCTGTGTGGGGTTATGGAGAATGTGCTTTTTGTTTGGCCTGGGCATGGTGTCACTCAACACTTAGTATTCTATGGGCCAGTTAGATACAATATTATTTTCATTGATAAACTGGTTTATAGTATCCACTTATATATCTCAACCTGATTTATGTTTTTCCAAAGTAAGCACATTTGAAAATAATATAAACATAACATGTTCATTCATTTTTTTATTTCCAATAGAAACTACAAAATACTTCAGTTTAATTATGAAATATAGTATGATATATGCCACAAATATTTTAATATAGTTTGCTTATCATGAATTGAATTTCTGCTGGAGTCTCCTATATAATTTAACAATGACATTTTCTCTTTAAGTTCAGGAATATCTACTGAACAAAAATATCAGGTTTGTGGAAGAGAATGTGTAAGTTATAGTCATTACATACAAATCACATAAAATGACATTAATAAACTTGACAGAGATGAAGAAGTGGGATTAAAAATAACATTAGACACAATGTAATTAACATATTAATATGTTTTATGTTAACAAACATAAAAATCACAATATTGAGCTATTTTCAGGTTATTTAAATAAAATGTATCAAAACAGAAACACATCTTAAGGCTTAGATTGATCTACTAATAAAGAGCCTTGGTAAACATGTACTAGAGACAAAGAACATTAGAATTTCCATAAAATATCATGGCATTAAACATTGAAAGTGCTATTACCAAACAGCTACATTAGTCAATGTGTATCTTAACAAATTTCTTTCTTATTAGTCATGATCTTAGGTTGTGATTTTGCATAAAGTACTAAACATAGATAATTTTAATATACAAGATTATAGTAAAAACACTCTTAAATAAATCCATTATGATTAACTCCTAATAAAACTTTCTAATGAACTTATCTTTTTCCCAATATAACAAAAGCTTTTAAAACCTGTATTAATGGAACAATCTGATTTTCAATACATTCAAGCAATTTTTTATGTTTTTGCAACATTATACTTCCTTGTAAACTTTGTTCATTACATGCAATTTTTCCTAATTCAGTTCTTTATATATATGAATTGCCATAGACATTTTCTGATTGCTTCTCTTACTTTTTAGTTTTTAAATCTTAACACATACTTACTGTAGAGATCAGTAAGTGAATATTTTAAATTATTGACAAATTTTAAACACCTTTCCATTTTCTCCCCTTGTTCTCAAATACATGCACTATTTTTTAAGCCTCATAATGGCAGGCTTTGCATAATTTCTTCAGGAAGAAGTTATTGTGATACAATTTAGTATCTTAATGTGTAATAAGTACTGAATTTTGTGATAATTTATTCAAAATGGTTTTATTGGAATTTACTTATGATAGTAAAAAATTTTAAAACTTTTATGTTCAGAGGAAAAGTTCAATATCACACTTGAAGAACTTGCATAAAACCATATCAAAGAAATTAAATTTGAACATGAGTTTGTTCAAAATATTTAGACTTGCTCAAAACTGTCTGATAAGTGAATAAAGATTTCTTGGGCAGGGTGTAAATTTAACTTACAAATCATTCAGTAGCTTTGTACAGTTTGAAAAGTCATAAAGAACAATACAGGGACAAAGCTTAGCCAGATAAGTGTCTGCACCTGTATTTAGTTCCTACGCCAAAGACACACACACACACACACACACACACACACACACACACACACACACACAGAGAGAGACAGAGAGAGAGACAGAGAGAGAGAGACAGAGAGAGAGAGACAGAGAGAAACCCAAAATTTCTAGTCATGATATGTTAAAGCATTTGTATTCTAGGTGCTAGAGAGATAGTGACAATTGGCCTGTTCACAAGGCAACAAGCATGTATTTATGGTACACTTAATGCTATTGTATAGGACCATAATAAGTAAGGTTCTAAGCATCCATATTGTGCAAGTCAGAACAGCCTGAAATCTTAACTACAAGAGGTCTGTGGTCCTTTGCTGGACTCCACATTATTTATACACTCATGTATATTAACACACATTAAACGAATATAAAATAGTCTTTTGATAAAAGACTATAAAATGGTATATGCCTTCTTAGTAACAATAACTAAAATTGTCTTGTCTCCACACCCAGATACTCAGCATATTTATGTGCACTTTTATATTAATGTAAACCTACACATACAAAATCACAAACACAGATACAAAACTTACAAATGTATATACATGCACACAAGTAAACTTTCATTCTGTACATTTATGTAAAATTGCACAAATTAGACAACTGTAAAAACTAATAGTTATTTTAGACCTTTTAATTTTAAGATCATATTATATCTTTATTTCTCACTTCCCTTCCTCCTTTCAGAAACCTTCAAACACTAAATTATTATGTGCTCATTCAATTATTATATGTTCATGCATATACTAATATATTTCCAAATATAACCTGCTCCATCTGTATATTGTTACTTATATGCATGAGTTAAATGGCAAGGATTGGTACTGGATTACTAATTAGTGTGCTTTTCCCTGTGGCAGACTATTTCTCTCAGTCTCAAAGTTCCTGGTTTGCCTGTAGTTCTTTGTGTGAGGTTGCAGCTTCATGAGCTTTCTCTATCTCCTTTGGCGTTCTATTGGCATCCTAGTTCAGCTCATGTTTAGGATGTTACTTTGGTGAAATTTGAGGGGTCTCAGCTTCCGAGATCTCTAGGAGAAACAACCTCATAACAAACACCTTCTTCTGCAATGTTGCATGAGCTTTTAGGTGTGAGTGTTCTGTAGATGTACCCATTGGGACTGTACTCCACAATTCTACATTTTTTTATTTATTGAAAAGGTTCTTTTTTTTTAAAAAAAAAAAAAAAGTTTTACATACCAATGGCAATTCCCTTTCCCTCCCTTCCTCCTACTAGCCCCCAGCTTCTCCCCACCCTATCCTTCATCCACTTCTCTGAGAGGGTAAGGAGTCCCATGGCGAGTCAATATAGTCTGCATATCAAATTGAGGCAGGACTAAGCCCATTTACCATATGAAGGCTGAGAAAAGTATCCCTCTATAGGGAATGACCTCCAAAAAGCCAGTTCATGCACTAGAGATAAATCCTGGTCCCACTGCCAGAGGCCCCACAATCTGCCCAAGCCACACACTGTTTTCCACATTCAGAGGGCCTAGTTCAGTCCCATGCAAGGTTCCAACTGTCAGTCCAGAGTCCATAAGCTCCCAGTAGAAACCCAACTGTCTCAGGGGTTTTTCCATCATTATTTTGACCCCTTTTCTTATGTAATGGCCCCTCTCTCTCTTCCACTAGACAGGGAGTTGGAGCCAGAATAAGCAAAGGATGTACTCATTCATTAGTGGACCTTAAACAAAAGCATGTTATGTCATGGAAAGAGGGGAAATCTTTAGTATGAACATCTTGAATCTTCAGCTTTCCTTAAATGATATTATTTGGATCCAGTATCCTTCTGCATTTGGTCTCCTAAAATTCCACTGAGTTTACTAATGTTCCATCTCATTCTAAGAAATAAATTCAATGAATAAATGATAAAAAGAAGCTTAATGACACACAACTCCACATTTTGATTGGATGTGATGAGAAGTGGAGACTACACTTATCTGTGGATGTGAGTATAGATGTTTGGATAGTTATATTTTGAATTAAATTGATAGCTATTTTTTATTTACTCTTTAATTAATGTAATACAGTATATGCATATGATCTCTAAATTGGCATGTATGTTCCTTAGTAGTATTCTGGAAGGAGGAAGTAATTGAGTAATTTTTAGAAGGATATACCCTAAATCATACAATTTACTATCAAGACCAAAACTCATTCATATTTAGTAAAATTCATACATTTCTACAGTAATAATAATAGATAACAAATGTGTACAAGGCTTTGATGGATAAAGAATGGAGTCTCGATCTTGTAATTTAAGGTTCTTGAAATGAAAAGCTGGGATTCACACTCAGGCTTTCAACTTTATTATTCTTTCATCATGGATGCAGTTTTTACTACATTGTTCTTCTTTATTTTCTCTAATTCTGAGCACTATCTGGCTTCTGTCAGAATCATGCAGCTGCCAGCCCGACCTTCTATGCACTCTCACACAGCACAGCTACTTGTTGCTATTGTTGCTTTTTGTTGGCTACAAACATATAGATAGACCAGACATCAGTACTAGATGCCTTCCTCAGTCACTCACCCCCTTATTTTCTGACACAGGATCTCTCCCTTGTACTTAGTGCTCACACATTTGACTACATTGTCACACCCAACATTGTACAAGGTTGATAAGAATCAATCCAAGGCCTTCAAGCATGCATAACAAGCACATCCCAAACTGATCAATCTACCCAGAACCAATTGCTAATTTCTTATAAAGAAAATCTGCATGTTTTTCAAAGATGAAAGAAATTTGGTGACATGATGTCTTTTAATGTCCTGGCAAATACCCTTAATGACAAAAAAAAAAAAAATGGAAGAGCGACTTTTGAATATTTTAATGTGAAAAAATAAAACCTAACAAGAAATGTAAAGCCCATAAGATGACTATTTTACTGGAAAAAAATCTTGTGCATATGGATATCTAGAAAATTTTAACAATCTTCTTATTTCTAAAATGCCTAATTGCCTGTGTCTTTTTATTGAAACATTAAAATAAACTGCTTAATAATAAGAAGAGCAAACTATTCCATGAGTAGAAGAGAATAGTTAAATTAGCCATATATAGAAATGTAGGTGATTAACAAATACGTACTATGTAGAATAGAATAGTTTATATTCACCACTAGATTATTTGCCAAATTATGTATTTCTTTCTGATTTTGTAAAATGCAAAAACATAAAATATTTAGCAGATTTAGTTCCATAAAATGTATGTTTAGTGAATATCAAAACATATTTCATTTCCTGGTAATTTATAAGCATACACTATGTTATCTATGGGGGTTGTATATAGTCCTAAAATCAGGTGCCGTACAATATTTGTCTTTGTACCTCTTTTTATCAGATTTTCTATTATTTTATTTTCATCTGTTTGCAATCCTTTGTATATTTCTATAAAGAAATGTACTTTAGTTTTACATGAAAACATTTTTCTTCATTTCTGATAGATGTGCAGAAGTGTTTTCAAAGCAATATTCTTAGGGCTGGAGAAATGGCTCAGCAGTTAAAAGAGCTCACTGCTGTTTCAGAGAACTTTAGATTAGTTTTCAGTACCTAAGTTTGATAAGATTGAAGGGTAGCAATCACCTACAACTCATGCTCCAGAAAACCCAATGCTTTTTTCTGGCTTCCACAGATGTATACACACATGTATACAAACACACATATATACACACACACTAGCATAAAAATACATACATATAAATAAAAATTAATCTTCAAAGCAATTTTTTCTTTAATCATCTGGACTCACAATATTTATTCAAATCTTCTCTGGCAAATTGTATGTCATTCTGAGGACAGGTTTGCTTATTATATCGCTCATAAAAATGTTCTTTTCGGAAAATTAGCATTATTCTTCTTTGCTAGTTCTTTTGATTGTTGGATACCAAAGGAGACAGATTTTTTTAGTTCATGTGACAAAGCTTTCTAAATATGACCACAAATAAGAAAAATCTATTGACAAAGTTAGAGGAGTTACTGGCATTGCTCAGAGTACATTTCAGTCTCCTGAACTGATGATACACTGTGGAGCTACTTCCTCATATTCAGTGCATCCTGCTTTACCAATGATTCCTCTTTCCTTCCCCTCTTCTTATGGCTTGGTGATTAGGTAAAAGATGCCCAGTTTAAGTAAATGTATTTGTTTCATAATTTTTACACTGTTAGAATTTATTTTCACTAGGTCAACATTACTACATTATCATCTTTGAGTATTTTATGATAAACAGCATAATACTTTTTGTTGTATTCTTGTTCTTGTCTTCATTTTGTAATCAGTAGAAATGCGGTGATCATAATTAACTAAAACAATATTTTATAAAGTCAATATTAAAGTTTAACTAAAGATTAATTTGCGTTTAATCATTTATTTCTATTTGTATAAAGCAAGAACAAAAAAATTCATTTGGAAGTATCTGTTTCAGATATTAATGTCTGCAATTTCAAAAGTTGTTACAGTAGTAAACCATTTGTTGAAATAGTGTGAGGTCTTGTGCTTATATCTTCAAAATTCTTTTAAACACACAGCAATATAGCTGAGATGTCAATACAATAGTTTAGAAATTTTAAACAAAACAACCATGAACCATGGATGCCTTGAGGGATATGAGGCCAAAGGAGGCATCCAGGACTAACTTCATCTCCATCACCAGCGTTGCATTCCCAATATTGTTTTTTTAAAAAAATGCCCTCTAGTTGTCCATTCCTCCACTTCTGGCACATAAATAACTACCAAGTGCATTTTCTTAGATACTTAGATACTCTAGGTACAAGTCATTGCACCAGCATTTGATCCTGACATCCCTGAATGTGCAGCAAGCCAAAATTGGTAAGATTGACGCTCATTCTTCAAAATTTGCACCTAGAAACATAAGGCTATTGAATAAAGCAACCAATAGTTCTTGAACTATTAAATAAACCATTAAAATGAAATAGGCTAGGAGCAAAGTTATCTTAACAGCCTGATATTCTGTATGCTTGGGCTATGGAAAAGCTTTCAAGGTTCCCCACAGCACTGTAAGTTACCTGAAAGTTCTTGACTGAATCCACATAAAAAATCCATATATCCATTAAAAATAGTTTTATTAGGAGTGATTAATTATCCAGCTGTCATTCTGAAGGCAAAAGCACTCTCTCTATTGAGACAGTTTGTGATAAAAAGATAATCATTTATGTCAAATGTTATGCACCTGGGAAAGCCTCCTGAAGGTATCTTTTCCTCATGTCCTATGATTATGATCCTTGTGTCCATCTGCTTCTCAATGTAGAAAGTTCAAAAGTATTATCATAAGGGGGTACTCAGCATGACCCCCAGATGTCCAATCAGTTCATGAATTTTATAAGAAGCATCCTGATTAAGGTGATGCCCAGCATCTACATTTACATAGACCACATAAAAAATCAAATTTGAAAAGTTTCTGTCCTTTGTGTTGTCACTAGTTTCAGAGACAATCAATAGCACTTACCTCTGTGATGAACTAGTCTGTAAACAATCATGATCCGGAGGCTTCTTAAGACCTCCAACTGAACTGTGCCAGCTTCTGCTTCAAAAAAATATAGCTCAAAAATGTGAGAGCTCAGCCTTCCAAAGTCAAGCTGTGCTGCTCATGATCTGTAGAGAGCTTGACAGTCCCAAACGCTCACTGGAAATTTTCTCTCTGCCCACATGACTGAATTTCTGTAGAATCCAAAGAGTCTTTTTTATTTTATTTTTCTAAAAATTGAAACAAAATTATGTAGTGAAGAATGCATTGATGAACATTAAGAGCTGATGACATGTATTGATATTGGCTTTTCAAACGACAGCAAGTCCCTCAACTGGTACTATCATTTATTATTTATTTATTTATTTGCCTTGGTGTTTGCCTGGAACTGGAACTACAGACAGTTGTTAGCTGCCATGTGGGTGCTGGGAATCGAACCCGGGTCCTCTGGAAGAGCAGACGGTGCTCTTAACCGCTGAGCCATCTCTCCAGCCCCGGTACTATCATAAATTATGTCTTCAAGGTCTATTAGTTAAGCAAATCCTACCAAGAACCAATGTGGCTAAGTACAGAAGTCTTTATTTGTGCATTCTGGGCTGTCTCAAGAAAGGATGATGAGAAATATATACTTAAAGGAATTTTTACCTATATGCTTATCCACCAGGCCGTTAACTCCTAGAATTAAGATATGACACAGGAAGAAGATTCATCCATCAGCTAGGTGGGGGCACACATAATCCATTTGGATAAAATCTGTAGGTAGGCAAGCCAAAACTATTCAGACCCTGGGTCCTGTGAATATTAGGGTTTTTTTTTTTTTTTTTTTTTTTTTTTTTTGTGCAGTACGGAGGTTTCATAGCTCAACTCTCTGCCATCACTCTATTGCTATGAGCTTGTTACCATTGTGGCTGCTGTTCTGGATCTGCTGCCTTTCCTCTGTAGCCATGAAGGCTTGAGTCTGTTGGGAAATCACACCTTTACCTCTGAGTATTGTTCTCACTAGTTACCAAGTCACTTTTCTGGCAAAATGAGTAAGTAGAAATTGTAATACAGTAATATAGATTTCATTGCGACTTCTAATAACAAGTTCTACTACAAACTGTTAAAAGACCTCTGGCTACAGTGGTATGTTCAAGAGCCAGAACAATTAAATTATTATCTCTTTGTAATACTCTCAATTCATCAGTGGAATGTTCAAGATGGCTGGTCCTACCATAAGGCTAATCCAGCTGGCTGTTGGGCTGATAGCCACTTTCCTCAAGGCAATCATGATAACAACAGAGAGTCAACAGCTGCTAATTAGGAAATCAATTGGTCCCATTTCCCAACCTCATTGCTGGTTTATAGGAAAATGAACAACAGGAGTACTTCGCAGATACAAATATTTTCATTAAGTTTAGTGATTTTTCAATAGATTTTAAAAACATTTTTAGGGTGTTTTACAGCTGCCCAGTTTGTCCCAGGAGAAGTGGGTTTCTAGGGTCTATCTCAGAAGACTGCTGCTATCTGTCCCCTAATAATAGTTAATATCCCAGCTGTCCTCCTTCCTGCGAGGAACAGCAAGACTTAGAAAGTAGAGCTCCTAAGTCCCTTTCAAATGAATCCACGTGTAAAAAAGAAGGCCGAGAAAGTCAAGTAAAATTAAATACCTTTAAAAGGAAATTAGTATAAAACCAAGCCTAAGCTAAATTATAAATTAATTTTCAAGAAAAAAATAGTGATAATATCAATGGAAACATACACAGAATTAGAGAAAATAACAGACTCTAACCTCAGAAAAGATTTAAAGGCCATAACTTATTAGATTAAATTAGGAATAATTTGTGCATTCTTATTTATTAAAAATCTATCGATCAATATGCATTTCAGTGGTGAAACTTGGGTCAGGTTTACTCACAACAAAGGAGAAGATTCATACCAAAAATACAATCATTGTTCGGTATGTGGTCATGCAGATTGTGATTCACAAAGTATACTGTTAGACACCTCACAGAACATTAAGTGTTCAGTGTCTTTTATCTATAGAATCATATCATTTCCAAATAAGGAAACTTTATTTCTTAGTCTCCTACCTATCTAAACCTTATTTTTTCCCTTCTCTTACTGCTGTATCTGAGACTTCATGTACTGTGCTAAAAAGGAATGTAGAGAGTGGGCATCCATGTTTTATTGTCAATTTTACAGAAATGCTTTGTGTTTACTTTCATGAAGTATTGTGTTGGTAGTCTTGTCTTAAATCATTGTCTTTATTATGAATATTTATATCCCCATATCTCTAGATTCACCAGGAATATCAAAAAAGGAATGTACAATTATTTCATAGAACTTTCTGCATTAAATAAGATGCTTGTCTAATTTCTATGTTCAAATCTATTATGTGGTGAACTGTATTTATTAATTTACATATTTACAACTGTATCACTCAGATGAGCTCATGGCCAATAGACTTTTTGATGTGTTTTGAGTTTAGTGTTTGTTTTTGTGATAATTTTTTGTAATAGTTAAAATATTGTTTATTTATTTATTTATTTATTTTGCATACTGACCAGAGTTTCCTCTCCCTCCCATTCTGTCATTCCTACCTATTTTCTCCTACTTCACCATCATTCACTCCTCTGAGAGAGAAAGGCCTTCTTTAGATTGTCAACAATGAAAGGCATATCTATTTTACACCTATTTTCATCAGAGGTTGGTCTATAATTTTCTTTTTTTGTTTGTTTGTTGAAGCTTTGTCTAATTTTGGTATTAGTATCTCTTATTTTTTCTAATTTTATAGACTAGTATGAAGTATTTTTGTTACCTCTGATTTGAAGGGCTGGTAGAAATCTGTGTTTATAATTCCATATTGGGTACACAATCTTCCAAGGAGGGACTATATAGTAGCAAATTAAAGTACTGTATGAGGAATTGGTTATCTACCTTTCAGCCGTTGTTAAGTGGGATCTATAGAATGACAAATATTATAAGATTCTGTCAATGTTCTGTTTTATTCCCAAGAAACTAGTGGCAAAATTTTTTTCCTGAGGATACTATATACTTGGGTCAAAGTACTTGAAGAAGTCAATCTGGTATGTACTTTGAATCTTTGTTCCTACATGCAAGCTTTTGAAGTGCTGGTAGGTACTATATGTACCCTACAAGAAGATAAATGTAATTATGAATATCACCCACTTGTGAACCCTGTATAAGATAGGCCCACTGGAGGAATACTGTAAAAATACTATGGAAGTGACCAATGACTTTGAAATTTGATAAAAGGCCTGTTACGTGAGATATAACCAATACCTGGCATTGTTATTGAGAAAACCACCTGTGGCTCAATAGGTTACACTTTAGAAAAAACCTAATAACCTAATACTATTCTGCAAAATGGAATTAACATTAAATGACTCTTAATAACTTAATGCTAAAGCCAAATATCAATGAATCCTTCAAATCTTTAAAGAGAAAGTTCTTTCGGAAGGACATGGCAATCAGAGAGCCTTAATGGGTTAAAATTCAGAAAGTAAAAACATAAGGAGTATTCAGATATAATTTGGAAGTATATTATACACTATTCCCCATAAAGATTAGGAATATTTGGAAGTCAGACTTCAAAGAAACCATGTTTGCAAACATAACTGAAAGTTATGAATATAAAATTTTCAGTTTTTGTGAATACCAATACTCAACAAACTGTTCTATACAGTTGAAATTGAAGAAACACTGCCAAACCTTTTTATGAAGCCGCAATCACCCTTATACCCAAGCCACTCAAAAATGCAATGAAGAAAGAGAATTACAGACCAATGTCCCTCATGAACATTGATGCAAAAATACTCAACAAAATTCTGGCAAACCAAATCCAACAACATATAAAAAAAGTCATCCACCACAATCAAGTAGGCTACATCCCAGAGATGCAGGGATGATTCAACATACAAAAAAAACCTGTAAATGTCATCCATCATATAAAAAAAATTAAAGGGAGAAAAACCATATGAACATATCTCTAGATGCTGAAAAAGCCTTTTGATAAAATGCAACACTCTTCATGAGAATAGTCCTGGAGAGATCATGAATACAAAGAAAATACATAAATATTATAAAGGTGATTTACAACAAGCCAACAGAGTCAGAGCCAGGCTTGCTTGTTTCTTTCTTTTGCTTTTGTTGCTGCTTGTAGATCAACCAGATTCTTTACTCTCCTTATTCTCAATAATGGGATTTTATTAGTTGAAAGAAAGAAAGAGAAAGAGAGAGAAAGAAAGAAAAGAAGAAAAACTTGATGCTAGATAGGTACAAAGGAAAGACAAAGTGTGAATTTAGGAGAAATTAGCAAAGACAGGGTGAGTAATATCAATATACATCATTTGGAATTATCAAATATAAAGATATTTTTATGAATTAATAATACTTAAATGCCTTCTTTCTATATTTTCTCTTTTAATTGACTAAAAAGCAGTTTTATGAAGTGTCCAATGTATAACATAATGTGGGAACCAGACTATATAGGTATTATTATGTGTAGTATATTTGGCTGATAATATCGCAAAGGAAATGAGGAGTGGTGAATAGTAATATGCATCTAAACATCTAAAGATAAATTCATAAATGTCAAAGCAGTATACATAACAACAATAATAAAATGAAATTATTCATAATAGCCAAAACGGAACAACCTAAATGTCTGCCAATAAATAAATAAATAAATAAATAAATAAATAAATAAATAAATGTTGTACATATGGAAAGTGGAATATTATATAGACATAAAATCTATCCAACTGATAGATGATAAAATACAGATGAATTTCAAAATGTTATACCAAATAAAAGAACCATTCATAATACAGGAATCTACAGAGAATATGGAGATTCTGTTGCTTCAGGCTGTCTGAATAAAATTGTCAGAGGCATAAACTGACAGTTGATCTTCTCTACATTACAGGTGTCATTGGAAAACCTGTTTTAAAACAGCCCCAAGGGACAATTGCCCTTACTTTATAAATGTACCAAAACCAAAGCACATTGCACATTTCAACTTTGTAAATTGTAAGTTATGCAAGCTATATATCAATGAGACTGCTAAAACATATCTTCTATATTTCTATTATTCTATTCAAAGCAGTCTATAACATTACTCTAGTATAAGACTATAATATTGCAGCACAGCCTTTACCAAATGATAATTTTAGACCATACTCAGAGTATTGCTTAAATATATCATATCACATCAGTGCTTATAATGTTGCAGTGATTTTTCAGCCTTATTGGTGATGAAGCACAAACAAGACTATTTTTGAACTAAATATTATTTAACTTTAAAGTGCCATAGCACATCTATCAGTGGTTGTACTGACTTAACTCCATCTATATCCTTGAAATTCAAGTGATTTCTCTCTGTCCACAGCTTCTAACACCCAAAAGTCTTTGTTGATGTGAATTTATTGTTGTTTCTCAGAAATTCTCTTACCTCAAAGTTTAGTCATATACTTTATATTTTTACCTTGTATATAATCAGTCTAGCTTATGAAATATATTTTCCCCATTTTTCCATAGCCTATAACATTAAATGATAAAAGTAGATAATGTGGATTTTTTTTACTTATACTCTAAAAATATTAATATAGAGATAAGAAATGGAAAAGAAGACAGAGGGAGACTAAAGAGACTGTAAATTAAATTTTACAAATCAGAAATTGATAAAATAACATAATTGGGGGAAAAGAATTTAGGGTAAGTACATTTTACTATTGCTCTTAATATTATTTTTTGTGGATATGAACTACTGAATAAGAAAGGAAGGAAGAAATATACTCCACTCTGGGACCAGGTTCTGTCTGTGGAGCTTGTCTCCACACACTCCATAGAAGACAGAGATAAACTTTGGCTGTCAGGGTTCCACAAGATGCTGCTAAGACAAAGGAACTTGCCTGGCCACACCATCTCAAACTGCTTCAACAGAGAAGGACTGAGGACTTTGAAAACCAAATTCAGACTCCACCCAGAGTAAGGTGAGGTCAGCAGGCCCCAGCTCCTGAATCCCTGCAAGGGAAAATTATCCTCTGGTGGGGTTTAAGTTCCAGGACCAAGTTCTGTGTGTGGAGCATGTCTCCACATACTCTGTAGCAGACAGAGATAGACTTTGGCTGTGAGGGTTCCCCAAGCTGCTACTAAGACAAGGGAAATGGTCCTAAGAAACAAGCAGGGGTTGCCATCTTAATATCTAACAAAGTAGACTTTAAGCTAAAAGCATTTAAAAGGGACCAAGATGGTAATTACTTATTCATCACAGGAAAAAAATTGGTCAAGAGAAGATTTCAATCCTGAATATTTATACCCCTAATATAAGGCCACCTACCTATGTAAAAGAAACACTGCTAAAGCTCCAATCCCACATCAATTCTCACATCCTAATAGTGGGAGACTTCAATACCCCACTTTCAATCCTGGATAGGTCAACCAGACAGAGACTCAACAGAGAAATAAGGAGTCTAAAAGAGGTTATGATACAAATGGATTTAGTAGATATCTACAGAAGTTTCCACCCAAATGCAAAAAAATGTACATATTTCTCAGCTCTTCATGAAACTTTCTCCAAAATCCACCACGACTAAGTAGGCTTCATCCCAGAAATGCAGGGCTGGTTTAACATAGAAAAAACGGTAAATGTTATCCATCACATAAACAAACTAAAGGAACAAAACCACATGATCATATCCTTAGATGCTGAAAAAGATTTTGACAAAATCCAACACTCTTTTATGACTAAAGTCCTGGAGAGATCATGAAAAATGGGAGAATACTAAATGTAAAGGCGATTTAAAAGAAGCCAACAGCCAGCATCAAACTTAATGGAGAATATCTCAAAGCAATCCCACTAAAATCAGGAACTAGACAAAAATGTCCTCTCTCCACTTATCTATTCAATATAGTTCTCAAAGTTTTAGATAAAGCAATAAGAAAATGAAACTAGATTAAGTGGATACAAACTGAAAAAGAAGAAATGAAACTATCTTTATTTGCAGATGATATGATCTTATATATAAGTGACCCACAAAATTCTTCCATGGAACTGCTAAGGCTGATTAACACCTTCAACAAAGTAGCAGGATACAAGATTAACTCAAAGAAATCAGTAGCCCTTCTATACACTAAAGATAGAAGAGCTGAAAAAGAAATAAGGAAACATTACCCTTCATAATAGCTGCAAATAGTATTAAATACGAAGTAACTATAACTAAAGAAGTAACAGATCTATTAGACAAAATTTTTAAATCACTAAAGAAAGAAATTGAAGAGGATATCAGAAAATGGAAAGCTCTCCCATGTTCCTGGATGGGTAGGATCAACATACTAAAAATATCAATTCTAACAAAAGCAATCTACAGATTCAATGTACTGTCCATCAAAACTCCCACACAATATTTTTTGGACCTTGGAAGAATAATACTCAATTTCATTTATAATAACAGGAGAGCCAGGATTGCCAAAATAATTTTGCTCCACAAAAGAACCTCTGGAGGCATCACCATTCCTGACTTCAAGTTATACTATATAACTACAGTAATAAAATAAGCCTGATACTGGCATAAAAACAGACTTGTGGATCAATGGAATAGAATTGTGAATCCAGACATTAACCCAAAAACCTATGAACACCTAATCTTCGACAAAGAGTCCTAAAATATTAAATGGAAAAAATAGTATATTTAACAAATGGTGTTGGCATAGCTGGATGGTAGTGTGTAGAAAAATGGAAATAGATCCAAGCCTGTCACCCTGCACAAAACTCAAATCCAAGTGGATCAAAGAACTCAACATAAACCCAGATACTTTCAACTTGATAGAAAGGAAAATAGGAAATACACTTCTATGAATTGGCACAGGCAACCACTTCCTAAATATAACACCAGTTGCACAGACACTGATATCAAGAGTCAATAAGTGAGATTTCCTGAAGCTAAGAAGCTTCTGCAAAGCCAAGGACACTGTCAATAGGACAAAAAGACAGCCTACAGAATGGGAAAAGATTTTCACCAACCATACAAGTCATAGAGGACTAATCTCTAAGATATATAAATAACTGAAGAATCTAGAGCCCAAAATCTTGAATAACCCAATCAAAAAATGGGATTCAGATGTAAAAAGGGAATTCTCAGCAGAATTACAAATGGCTGAAAGGCACCTGAAAAAGTGCTCATCAACTTTAGCCATCAGAAAAATGCAAATCAAAACAACTTTGACATACCACCTGATACCTGTTAGATTGATTAAGACAAAAGACATAGAGGACAGCCTATGCTGGTGAGGATGCTGATCAAGGGAAACACTCCTCCATTGTTGGTGGAAGTGTAAGCTTGTTCAGCCACTTTGGATGCAGTTTGGCAGTTTCTCAGAAAATTGAGAATCAATCTTCCCAAGGACCCAGCAATACCTCTTCTGGGTGTATACCTAAAGATACACAGTCACACTTCAAAGGCATTAGCTCAACTATGTACACAGTAGTGTTACTTGTAATAGCAAGAACCTGGAAACAACCTAGATGCCCCTCTACTAGAGAATGGATTAACAAACTCTGGTATATCTACACAATGGAGTGCTACTCAGCAGTAAGAAAAAATGATATCCAAAATTTGCAGCCAAATGGATGGATTTGGAAAATATCCTCCTGAGCGAGCTATCACAAACTCAGAAAGATAATCAGGGGATGAACTCACTCATTAGTGGACTCTAAACAAACAAACAAACAAACAAGAAAAATGCAAAGCATTCCCAAGCAGCAAACCACAACCACTGAACAGCTTGGGATCAGAAACACCTTGGACTGACTCCTTGGATCCCACTTCGCCTAGAGGAACACCTGACTCATCTTGAGTTTTGGGAGATCTGCCAGGAGTGGAGGCTGAACTAAGCAATATTGGGAGAGTGGGACCTTGGAATCTCCTGCTGCCTGCCTGAGGAGTGGGGAGGGAGTTGTGGAGAAGAGAGAATAATCTGATGTGCTGGAAGGCAGAAGGGACCTTGAATAAGAATATACAAGGATTGAAAGTGTGACTTCTTTGTTCATAATAATAAAAAAATAAAAAAATAAAATAAAAAAATGAAGGAAACATTCCAGGAACTAAAAAGTGAAATAGAAGCAATAAAAGAGGCACAAAATGAGGCAGAGATTGAAATAGAAAATATGAAACAAAGAGCTGGAACTACAGATACAAGCATAACCAAACAAATCCAAGAGATGGAAGAGAGAATCTCTGTAGTGGAAGACTCAATAATGCAAATTGATACATCAGTCAAAGAAAAAAAGGAAAACAAAAAAAGCCATAAAACAATAACCTTCTCGAAATTTAGAACTCCATTAAAAGACCTAACCTGAGAATAATAGGAATATAATGAGAAGAATACCAGCTCAAAGACACATATAATTTATTCAAAAAAATCATAGAAGAAAGCTTTTCCAACCTAACAAAGGAAATGTCTACAAAGATAAAAGAAACATACAGAACAACAAATAAATTTGACCCCCCAAAAAAGTCTGTTCACTCATAATAATCAAGCCACAAGATATACAAGAAAAAAATTTAAGAGCTGCAAAAGAAAAGGGCCAAGTTTCCTACAAAGGCAGACGCATCAGAATCACACCTGACTAGTCATTGGAAACAATGAGAGCAAGAAGGTTCTGGTCAGAAGTTATACAGACACTAAAAGAGCATGGCTACCAACCTAGACTACTATACCCAGAAAGACAATCAATTACTATAGATGGATTAAAGAAGATATTTCATGTCAAAATCAGACTTAAACAATACCTATCTACCAATCTGGCCCTTCAGCCAGCATTAGAGGGAAAACTCCAACCTCTGTCCTCAGAGGTTTTAAAGCATAGCTACTTTAAAACCTCTGTCCTTACATCTATATTTTAAAGCTTGCAAGTAACTTCACCTTTTTTTCATAGTGTGTCATTCTGAAATTCTGTGATGGAAGCAAGAGTCTGTCTGTTTCTTCCTTGGAATTTCTAATGGATTAAGAGACAACACATGCTGCTGTTGGTAAAGCTGAAATATATTTCCATCTACAAAGTCATTAAAAAATGGATGGGACCTAAAACATTTTCAGGGATTTCTTGTACAAGATAAATTAGCTCAAAACTCAAAGTGTTAGAACAAACTTTATTATAGCTCAGTATTATATGTCACTGCATTAGACAGTTGGAGAAACATGATCTCACTTGATGCCTTTATCAGACAAGACAGAAGGCTATCCTTTGAAAATTGCCTGATATTCAGCTTCCTTTGGCTTAGTATTGCTGGAAATTTGAATGTCTGTACGTGGCTTTGCAGGCTGAGAACCTCAGAATAGCCACCTTTCGTTTATGGTACTGTTCATAAACCATTACATCCTGCCCAAAAGACTTCTCATATGTACTTCCTTTTCATAATCATATTCCTGATAAGACTCTTTCTGCTATATTCCTCCATCTACAGTTTTACGTTTTTTTCTCACATCTGTTGAAAGGGTCATGGTGAGCCAAATCCTCTTAGCTATAGCACTGTACCTTTGGCTTCTTAGCAGGCCAATTCAACTCAGAGCTGAACATCTCCTATCCTTTTGAAGGCCAAAGCCAACTATTGAGCATTCCCTGGGGCTTTCTTAAAAAGGACATACAGTTCTATTTGAAATCCCTGTACATTTTTAAAATGTCTTGAATATATGCCAATATCAAAAATAGTGAATCATGACATATTTTCAGTTGCAGAACCTGTAGGTTTTTGTGATACAAATACTGAGGCAACATTCAAAATAAGAGTTACTTTTTCAGTTAAGAACGGACCTCAGACAGGCTCAGAATTTGACAGATAAAATATTGAGGAATTTTGGAATTTTTCTATTAATAATTTGTCTCATATAATTTATTTTTAGAAATATTTACTATCTTTGCCTGTTTAAAAAATATATGTTATGTTTACAAATTCATTTACATTTTAATGCAGCATCAATGTTACTTGCCAAAAAAAAAAGACAATAAAGGTTTTCATCAGGTTTCTTTCATCTAGTTCCCTGAAGAGTTGTTAATGCTTAGCAGTGCATCTCCTGCTGGGTGAGTTGGATAAATGAATGAAAGGACTGGTTTCTGAGTGCCATTGTGTGGCTAAGCCATTCAACTGCACATTTCAGGTTGACATTTTGCACATGTGTAATTCTAAAGTTGGTAATTCATATAGTTTTTTAAAATTTGGATGTCCTCTACAATTTCCATTAGACATCTCCAAAAGGATGAACATGTTATAAAGTTAAATGCATAGTGTTTTAATTTTAAGGTGATTCTTGAGTGGATAGCAAAGCTACTCCCTGTAGGGCGCAGTTTGCCTTTGCACAGCTTGCCGGAACATTCTATCGCTGCTTATGCTAATTAGGCATCGAGTAGTGACCAATCCGATGTGCCTATGCTAATTAGGCATTGAGAAGGGACCTATCCGATGTGGTCCTCAAATATGCTAATGAGCCATTATTTTGGGCCAATCACCAGTCATATGCTAATGAGTCTACTTTGAACCAATCACCAGCCATATGTTAATGAGGCATTGTGATGGGCACCAATCACACGCCAGGCTCCCCTATATAAGCAGGCTGAATCTCAGGCTCAGGGTCTTCTTTCCATCATCTTTCAACCGAGCTGTACTCCAATAATGTGTGATCCGAGAAGAATCGTGCATTGTGGTGACTCGTCGTTCTGCAGGACAGAGGCAGCTCGCTGCAGAGTGGTACCGAAACCTGGGAATCTTCGCGCCTTCGCAGAGAAGACTGATTCAGAACTCGACACACAGAGTGGACCGACACAGAGTGGATCGTCGATGAGTAGTCCAGATATGCGCGTCCTCCTAGGAGGTGTGGAGCCTGAAATCTTCGCTGCAGTTTTTTTCATCGTAGTTGTCCTGATTTTTCTCGCCTGCGTGTGACTGCGGTGCCATCAACCAGGCAAGGAGTGCCTTCCCTGGCCGTGCGATAAATCAGACGTGTGTCCGATCTAGTAAGTCGCTCATAGATCAGAGCACAGGATGGGGAACAAATTGTCTGCCGACCACACGACCGAGTTCCACGAGCCTATTCAGGCTATATTAAGTAGCCGAGGGTTAAAGCTTTCCCGCAGAGCCATAAATCGGTTGCTGGAAAATGTCGAAAGCAGTGCTCCATGGTTCGGGGTGTCAGGCACTTTGACTATTTCATCCTGGGAAAAACTAGGCAGGGATTTAGAAAAACATAACACCGAGGGAATACTTTCCCGAGGCACCCTACCGCTATGGCATATGATTTTATTTTTGCCTAAAGGATGGGAAATATGAGAACATTATTCAGCAAGGACATAAGGCTCTCAGTATATGCCAGGATAGTGCATCAGAAAATAAAAGTGCAGGGACTACTAAGGATAGGCCTAAGAAAAAGAATAAGGAAAAGAAAAATTCAGCACCGGTGCCAGGACAGTATCAAGTCCTAGACGAGTTCAAAGGTTTAGAGATATCTCAAGATGAGTTAGAACCTGAGGAGGAGGAAGATCTAGAGGAGGTGGCTGTAGCCGTTGAGTGAGAGTGTTATGATCCTCCGCTGCTCAGTCGATCACCACCTTACAATCCCGCAGAGGCTAGAGCCACTGCTCCCCTTCCCGTAGAGAACAAGTTGGGATGCCCAAGTTGGGATGCACATGCATCCCCCAGGAAGCATGGTCTAAGGTAACCACAGGCTTCCCAGTATTTGAGGATCCAGCCACACATGGTCAATATTATGATGTAATTGACCATAAGATTGTTAAAGATCTTGCAGAGGCAGCAAAAAGAGACGGTGTGGCTGCTAACTATACCATCATGTTGCTGCAGCGCCTTACGCGCAATACTTTAACACCCACTGATTGGCAAGACATTGTCAGAGCCTGCTTAAGTATGGGGCAATATTTAGACTGGAAGTCAATTGTGACTGATCTGGCACAAAGTCAGGCCAGAGAGAATGCTGCCAATGGGCAGCCAGCATGGAATGCAGATATGCTTTTAGGGCAAGGACAATATATAAATAATCAGACAGCATATCCTGTGGAAGTTTATGTTCAAATAAACACCATCAATATGAAGGCTTGGCGGGCCCTTCCCAATAAGGGGGAGGTCTCAGGGAACCTAACTAAAATAATTCAGGGTAGCACAGAGCCATTTTCTGACTTTGTAGCTAGAATGATGGATGGAGCAGGACGAATTTTTGGTGATGTGGAAACTACACTGCCGCTAGTAAAGCAATTACTTTATGAGCAGTGTACAAAAGAGTGTCGTAAGGCTATCACCCCACACAAAGGAAAGGACTTAGAATATTGGTTGAAAACATGCCGAGAAATCGGAGGACCTTTGTCAAATGCAGGACTCGCCGCTGCTGTGGTGGCTGCTTTTCGCAGTAATAAAGGTTTTAACAGCAGTAGGGTGTGTTTTCAGTGTGGCAAGCCTGGACATATGAAAAGACAATGCCGAGAGGCTGCCCCCATGACAAGGACAAAAACCACCTCAAGGAGTGAGGAATCCAGGGACATGTCCAAGATGTAAAAGGGGTAAACACTGGGCAAACGAATGTAGGTCTGTTAAGGACATTAATGGGCAACCTATTCTACCTGCTGCCTGCGTAGTTAGTCCAAAAAATGGGGTAGCAGGCCCCTGGACTCAGGGCCCGAAAATATTTTGGGCCCACGCGGAAGTGAGTCTCCAACCACTCAGGCCCTGCGATGAGCCACGTCAGGCTCCACAGGACTGGACCTCCGTGCCACATCCAGAATGGTACTAACAACAGGCGTGGGAATACAACCTTTAGACACAGACATGCAAGGACCACTCCCAAAAGGGACAGTTGGGCTAGTGTTAGGCCGTTCCTCTTCCACCTTACGAGGACTCATTGTTATGCCTGGAGTTATTGATCCAGATTATACTGGAGTCATCAAAGTAATGTGTCAATCCCCTCAAGGGATAATTACCATAACTCCTGGTGATCGCATTGCACAATTATTAATTTTGCCTTCTTTCCATGACAATTATCCTGTATGTTCAAAGGAACGGAAATCCAAGGGCTTTGGATCCACCAGAGTGGATTTGGCCTTTCTGTCACTATCTCTTAGTGACCACCCTATGCTTGATCTTATAATAGAAGGGAGAAAATTTCAGGGTTTGGTAGATACTGGAGCAGACAGAAGTATAATTACAATTAGAGATTGGCCATGACCATGGGCACTTCAAACATCCTCGCAGACCTTGCAAGGTTCAGGTTGCGCAGATGCCCCTAGAATTAGCTCTAAGGAATTGACATGGGAAACAGAGGACCAAAAGGGGAAGTTTCAGCCTTTTGTAGTTGAAGGACTACCAATTAATCTGTAGGGCAGGGATATCCAGAGTCAAATGAATCTTAAGCTTACTAATGATTATTCTGACACAGCAAAAACATCATAATTAGATCAGGGTTTGTTCCAAGCAAAGGGTTAGGACATAATTTACAAGGCATTACCGCACCAATAGAGGCTCAAGGAAACGTCAATCGGCAAGGCTTGGGCTTTTCATAGGGGTCACTGAGCCTATGATTCCTATTTCATGGATGACCACTGTACCTGTGTGGGTACCTCAGTGGCCTTTGTCGAAAGAAAAATTGGAAGCAGTTTCTATGTTGGTTCAGGAACAGTTACAGCTAGGGCACTTAGAAACCTTGCAATCCCCCTGGAATACTCCTATATTCGTTATCAGAAAGAAATCAGGAAAATGGCATTTACTTCGCGATTTACGTGCTATAAATCAACAAATGCAAGTCATGGGACCCATTCAGAGGGGTTTACCAGTGTTAACAGCTATTTCAAAGAATTGGTCTGTTGTAGCAATAGATATTAAAGATTGCTTTTTTTCCATTCCCCTAAATAGTCAGGATAAGGAAAGATTTGCTTTTACTTTACCCTCTATTAATCATGAACAGCCCGATAAGCGATATCAGTGGGTTGTTCTTCCTCAAGGTATGACCAATAGTCCTACAATGTGTCAGGTTTATGTAGATAGAGCTTTACAGCCAGTAAGAGATAAATTTCCTCATGTTAGAATTGTACATTATATGGATGATATTTTGCTTGCAGCCCCTTCTATGGAATTGTTAGAATTAGCATTAAGTTTGTTAACCAAAGAATTAAAAGATAAAGGTTTATTTATTGCTCTGGAGAAGATACAGAAGGGAGGAGCTATTGAATTTTTAGGAGCTATTATTCAGAATGCACATGTTAGACCACAAAAGGTAAAAATTAGGACCAATTGCTTAAGGACTTTAAATGATTTTCAAAAATTGGTTGGGGATATAAATTGGATTCAGCCATATTTGAAATTAACTCGCTTTGAGCTTAAACCCTTATTTGATATTTTAGAGGGAAATCCAGATCTTAATTCCCCACATCAGCTAACCCCAGAGGCTCAGATAGCACTTCAAAAGGTAGAACAAGCAATTACAAAGGCACAATTGGTGCGCTGTGATGAATCCAAGTCCATTTGGATGTGTATCCTCCGCACTTTAGGCTTTCCAACTGGTGTTCTTTGGCAAGAAGGACCTCTACTGTGGATTCATACTAAATCTACAGGGATGAGAACCTTGTCTCACTATCCATCTATGACGGCTGAGGTTGCATTATTAGACATTAAACAATCTATTGCATCTTTTGCCAAGACACCTGACAGACTTTTGTATAGTTCCTTATACAAAAGAACAAGTAGAGATATTGGCTGCCACTACCTCAGAATGGGCTATATTGGTTTGTGCCTTTTCTGGTACAATTGATAATCATTTGCCTAAGAGTGAACTTTTAAGATTCGTAGTTCAGCAGCCTGTGGTGTTTCCTCGGATCACGAGGGAGCAACCACTGAGCAATGCTTTAACCATCTACACAGATGGGTCTAAGACTGGGAAAGGAGCCTACATGGTGCAAGGAGGCTCACCTGTAACTGTTGAGTGCTGTCTGAATGCTCCCCAAATAGTAGAATGTCAAGTAGTTTTAGAGGTTTTTAAATGTTTTCCTGAGTCTTTTAATTTGGTGTCAGATTCATCATATGTTGTGAATGCTGTTAAAAATTTAGAAATTGTTTCCTATATCAAACCCTCTAGTATGGTAGCCTCACTTTTAGCAGGAATAAGAGGTGAGATTTTGCATCGATCCAATCCCTTTTATATTACTCATATCTGAGCACATTCTTTGTTGCCTGGTCCTATGGCAAAAGCCAATGAACAAGTTGATCTGGCAACGCGTGCTTTTGTGGCATTGGATTATGAAACACAAGCGCGAGAGTTTCATAGTTTATACCATGTTTCATCTGTGGTTTTAAGAACTAAATAAAATTTCTAGGGAAACAGCTAGGAATATTGTGAAAAGCTGTTCTGCTTGTGTGCAATTCTTGCCTGCTCAGATTAATCCCAGAGGCATTTTTCCACTTGAAATTTGGCAGATGGATGTTACCCATGTTCCATCCTTTGGAAAGCTTCAGTATGTGCGTGTCTCTATTGATACATGTTCTGGAGTAATGCACGCTACACCTCTTTCTGGAGAAAGGGTTCAAAATGTCATTACCCACTGCCTTGAAGTTTGGGCAGCTTGGGGTAAGCCCGATACACTGAAAACAGACAACGAGCCAGCCTATACATCTAAGTGTTTTGCCTTATTTTGTCACAAAATGCAAGTGAAACATATCACAGGCCTGCCCTATAATCCACAAGGGCAAGGGATAATAGAGCGAGCAAATCGTATGCTCAAAAATTTCCTACAAAAACAAAAAGGGGGAATAGCAGAGAACTACACCCCCAAACAAAGGCTCTCTGTTGCCTTATTCACTATAAATTTTTTAAATTTAAATGATAGAAATGAAACTGTCGTCGAATGTCATATGACATCAGAACCCAACAATCAAGGCAAAGTTATGTGGAAGGATGTACTTTCTAATCAATGGCGAGGCCCAGATTGAGTTATTGTTCGATCCAGGGGATCTTTATGTGTTTCTCCACAGAATCCGGAGCCAGTCTGGGTGCCATCAAGATTGACAAGACGTGTTGAAGACGACTCTAAGGATGAAGCTGATATGGATACTCCTGACTGTCTTCCCCCTGATTCAGGCAGAGAAGATGGTACTCTGGGGGATTAGTTGGACCTGGCCATTACCTTTGCCAGTCCGTGCTCAGTCCAAAGTTCTTCCTATGATATTTTCCACCTCGTGTGAATTAGATGTCCCTTGTGCCCAGCCCCTTTCCACCAATTGGGTAAAATACAATGCTAGTAATATTAGTTTGAATCAGTCATTTTGCTTTAGTCTTAAAGAGGCTGATGACTGTATTTTTCTGGCCAGAAAAAACTTGATTCATTGGGTAAACCCCCTAAAGTACAATCAAGTTCCCATGCATATGTTAACTGAGGCTTTGGAACAGATAGCTACTGGTTCCCCCTCTGGCACAGGATCAGGGGTTAATGGAAATCACGAGGTGAAGGTTACTACCACGATCCTGATTCATGAAGGGATAGTTCCATTACATAACCATAATAAGAATAGACAAAATACAACCAGACCTATAGTTGCTCCCTATTGTCAACCATTTATAAGTAGTTTTCCTACTTTCACTTCCTGTCAAGATAGAACTTGGGGAAGTAAACAGCTTAGTCCAGGATTTGAATTTTCTCCTGTCTTGAGACCCTATATGGGAAGTGTTGAGAAATCGGAGAACACAACTTGGTTTGCTGAAGGATGGCCATTCTTTTCCTGGGTATTGATTAATGAGGCAGGGGCTAGTGCAGATGTTTCTGCTCTTGTGAACTTGCAAGGATCCTTGGGTAAGGTTTATAATGTGTCAGGTGTGGTGAAGTCAGGTCATAGAGCAAGGATGAAATTAAAATTAACATCTTATAACAACGAGGTTAGCAATTACACAGGGTCAGCAGCTCTGGTGTGTTTGAAGCCACCTTTTATCTTTCTCCTGACTAACTCTAGTAAAGACTGCACTACTGCAGGCAGTTGTTGGTTAGCAGAGTGTTGGAATGAATCAGTAGTGACTACAGCAGTAGTTGTTAGAATGCCTACCTTTGTCCCTATGCCTGTGGAAGCTGATCCAGAGCAGTTCCCTATGATGAGTCTGTTACGCCATAAGAGAGACTTTGGCATTACGGCCGCTATTGTGACTGCCATTGCCATTTCAGCAGCTGCAACAGTTACTGCAGGTGTAGCCATGGCCAGCCAAGTCAAGTCTACTCAGGAAACTAATGATATTGTGGCTCAAACTTCGCAAATTTTCGAGGAGCAAGTACAGTTTAATTCTCACTTGTTGAGTGGTATCCTTGCCACCAACAAAAGAGTAAATTTACTAGAAGAGGCTATTGAAGATGTATATGGCCTAATACAAGTGGGCTGTGTACGGAAGTTAGGGCATGTTTGTGTTACACCTCTTGTAGTTTCAGATGCCCTGAATGAAAGCCAAAGAATTGGAGAATTTCTAAGTGGAAGTTGGTCTATGGAAGCTGAGAAGATGATTCTCAAGTAAAAGTTCCTGATCGCGTGCTTGAATGCTACAAGATTGGAGCCTGTTACACTTGGGGACTTTACTTCTTGGCTCACTTCTGCCTTTTCCTTTTTCAAGGAGTGAGTGGGAGTAGGAATTTTTGCAGCCTGCTGTTAATTCGGGATTGCCTTTTGCCTCTGGCTGGTTTGCCATATTCGCATCAGAGCACGTTGAGAAAAGGTACTACTCACTCAGGCACTTTTGGCTGTTGATGCAGGGCACTCCCCCACAGCCTGGCTCTCCACCTTTAAGAATTTGCAATGATTGCCCTTGCACAGAGAGGCTTTAGCTGCCATTGCACCTCTATAGAGACGGCCTTTGCACCCTGCCGCTGTTACTGGCCTTGCACGCAGGAAGGTGTCTCAGGGATCCTGGCAGCAGGAAACAGCCTTTGAGCGAGCGGTGGGCACATCATGAGGTGAACACCTGTACAGGCTATATCCTGTTTGTGCCTTTAGAAAACAAAAAAGGGGGAGATGTAGGGCATGGTTTGCCTTTGCACAGCTTGCCAGAACATTCTATCGCTGCTTATGCTAATTAGGCATCGAGTAGTGACCAATCCGATGTGCCTATGCTAATTAGGCATTGAGAAGGGACCTATCCGATGTGGTCCTCAAATATGCTAATGATCCATTATTTTGGGCCAATCACCAGCCATATGCTAATGAGTCTACTTTGAGCCAATCACCAGCCATATGTTAATGAGGCATTGTGATGGGCATCAATCACACGCCAGGCTCCCCTATATAAGCAGGCTGAATCTCAGGCTCAGGGTCTTCTTTCCATCATCTTTCAACCGAGCTGTACTCCAATAAAGTTTGATCCGAGAAGAATCGTGCGTTGTGGTGACTCGTCATTCTGCAGGACAGAGGCGGCTCGCCACAACTCCCTATTTTAAAGGTGCCAAGAATAAAACATAGTTTATGAAAAAGCAAAGCAAAACAAAAGCATAAAATCTCAACCAATAGGCTCTCATACAGCTAATAAATTCTTATAAGTATTTTAATAACAGTCAGTGTTTAACTCTTTACCTGCAGAATTTATTTTATGGACTTTTAATTTAAAAATCAAACATGATCAATCTTTTGTATGTCAGCTAAAATGATTCATTTTTCTTTTTTTAACTGTGTCTATTTTTTATTATAAATAAAGTCATATTTTTATTCATGTATCCCCTTGTTTAAATGCCCTTTCCTCTCCCACCCAAAAGCTTAACCTTTTATAGAAGTTAAGCCTACAAATGCTCAGAAATTTACATATTTGAAATCACACAAAAGATGGCTGAGTGAAGTGTATACATGTATGTTGTTCATATCCCATAGCATGAACTTTTGTATGCTGGCTTTTTGTGAAAATGTCAGGTCTCTTTAGAAAATGACAGTACTACTTATCTATCTTTTGTGTAGTGTAATGAAATGGACTATCTAGTGATTGCTACAATGATATAGCGTAACGAATTAGAAGGCAAGGAATATCTCAAATGACAGATTATTTTCAATGGATACACACATACTAAGTTAAATAACTGATAATATTGAGGTTGAATCTTAACATGAAAATCAAGTATTGACTTAAGTCTTTTTCTGGTAATTATATGTGTGACAGAATTTTGTTTCCTTAATGTTTTGGAAATGAATGTGAAGAGAGTAAACTTAGCTCAAGAAATGCCATTTTGTATTCTACTAGTCATAGAGATAAAATGGAGCTCAGTTCCACATTCCTGGCAGGAGCTTGCCCAGTTCTAGGAGAGAATGAGCTGGACACCTGAATGATCCAGGTGGGGTCCAAGACTAAAAGGAGTCTTCCATTTTAGAGAACTATGCAGAACTAAAGCAGACAGAGCCCTGAGAAAGATTCCCTCACCCAGTTCCCAGAGACTATTGCTAGAAACTGCTGTTCACAGAGGGGCAGCATGACCTAAGTTCCAATTGCAGAATCTATAGCACCCTGGCCCTGCTAACTGACCACCAAATGCTCTAGTCAAAATACACCACCATCATTCCTGGGCCAGCTGCAGGTTCCAGAGTTGATGGTGGGCTTCCCATTTCTATAGGAGACACTCCAGGGCACTGAACCAGGACAGCTTTACCATACCCCAAGGACAAGCTACAGGACCCTGCACAAAACTAGGCCAAACATGCCAGGAAGAAATCATAATGATAAAATGATTTTCACCTTGGTACTAACCAATTAAAAGCCTGACCTGTTGTTACCAGGCATCCCCACCCTAATCTGGAAAGCCCGTAGCACAAGCCAATTAGCTAATGACTCATACCATTATCCTCACCTGAACCCAATTCACAGCCTCGGGTTATAAAAGCACCAAATCCCCTGTGGCCCTAACCAACCCTCCTGCATGATTCAAGTGTAATGGACATCTGGAGTGGTTCATGAGCTAACTCGTCTCTACTCAATGAATCTTGCTTTTGCATTGCACTATCTCCTTGTCTCTGGTGGTCTCTCCAGGGTTTCGACTTTGGGCACAACAAATGAAAATATATTTGTTAAAGTAAATTAACATTAAAGTCTGTAGCTTTAAATGAAATTACTTGTTTTTCTGTACATAAAAAGAAAACTCTCTCTCTCTCTCTCTCTCTCTCTCTCTCTCTCTCTCTCTCTGTGTGTGTGTGTGTGTGTGTCTGTGTGTCTGTGTGTCTGTGACCATGCATGCACTTTTTCATGTGCATAATGTGCTGACACACCAACATCATATTCTCTATTACAGCCACTGTGGTAAGCATGAGAGACATACAAATCAAAATGGCAGAATACTCCTGATTACATCATTGAGAGGTTGTAGGTAAGAAGACAATATATTATAATATGGATCTATATCAGATTGTGATAAATAATGAGAAGAACAAAATACTTCTTTGTCAGAATGTTTCACCAGACAAGGTGTGGTAATATTTCAGAATATTCCCAAGGGGATCCTCTCTGAAGAAGCACCATTTCACCCAAATGACAAGAAGACAGTGTGTATAGATAACTCCAGTAAACAAATATGCTGATGAGAAATGAATATTCTACTATGAAAACACCATCATAATTTAAAAAGTAACTATAGTTTTTCTCCAGTGAATAAAGATTTGATCAATAATAGTTAAGTTAATCATAATTAAGAGTGATCTGTAAAAAATGGGAGAAAATATCCCAGAAATAAATAATCCATTCTTTTTAAACAGATCACTATTCTAGATAGTGTAATAAAATTTCACACTGACCATATTCATTCATTTGGTTGTGAATAAGCTTTCTGTGCAGTGTTTCTATTGTGGATACTCTAACTGCACATTAGGCACTTGGTACTCCAGTTTCAGTAGTATTGAAATATCTGTGTATATAAAACCCTTATTTTACTTAAAAGTTGCTCAATGACTACTAATGCTTACAATTAAAACATGTAAAAGAGAAGCTATAAAGTTATTCTTTGGAGATAAAGGCTTATATTAGGTATTAATTATAGAGGGAAGAGATTGTGCCAATAAAATTTAATATTAACTGAAACTTTAACCATTCACTGAAGGTTTTAAAATATATAATTTATTTCAAGGAAGGAGGCTATTATTGATGTTGAAATAAATCTAGTAATACCATCTGCCATAAGCAACCTCTAATATATAAGCTGCTTAATTAACTAAGATGTATAGAGATGAATTTACTCTTTACATAAAATTACAGCACTGCATAAATGTTGATTTATAGAGCATAAGTGAGGTATGTGTATGTTTGTGTGTACCTTGATACCTCAAATATATCTATTTATGAGAAGATGGGGTTATCATATGTTACTTGAAAAACGTATTTCTAGTTTGATATCTACATATGTTATTTATTAATAATTTACATATTCCACGCTGTACTTAAACTCACTCTGTAGTTGAGTCTCTGTGTAAACTCGTGTTTCTTCTCCCTCTAACTAACAAAGTGTGGTTTCATAGGCCTGCCTTACTAGATGCAGGAATCATTAAATATTTTAAGAATTATTGCCTTTGTAAGTGAGAAACTCCAGGGAGTAAATTCATTACATTTATGAACACTGTTTTTTTTTTTTCATTTTCTTCTTTTTCCCCAAGATTATATCTATAGAAATATTAGAAAAATCTCACTAGAGAATTCTATTGGCAACTCTTGATGTTATTATACAAAAATTATTGTGAATTTGCATAAGCAATAAATGCAAATGTGTAGTTCAATGAAATGCTTTCAGTTACATATAAATTATGTTTTGATTCCATTTGTTTCAATTCCTGATTAATGTATGTGAAATATGCCAAAATGTATATAATGAAAAGTGAAACATAAAGCATTTGAAAACATTAGGCAAATTAGAAATTTACTATAATATTTTCCCATAATAATTTAGTATATTGAAAATATTATAACAGTGCATTTTAAAAATATTATAGAGTCTTAATCTACCCTAAACCAAACCAAAGTATTTTATTTAATATGTAGGAATCTATTGATTAAAAATCTACCAGAATTAGTTTCATAGATTCAGTTTATTATAATAAAATAATTGGAAATTATATTTTGTAACTTTTATTTTTCTTTAAGTTCATATAATGTTCCTTTTTTGTTATGTTCTTATCATTGTAATATCTATTAACTGTCTGTAATACATACTTTTCTTAAAACTTAATAGAAGTAACTATGCCATAGTTCATATTGGCATATTAATTAATACTTTCGAATCTTCAAATGTACTAAAAATCTCAAAATATAAAATTTTATATCCAGTGCACATGTTATAGTTTATGGAATCAGAGTTTGGAGTGAAAGTTAACATTATAAAACAAAACTTCAGTCAACAGCAAATAGGCACACCAAAGTTGTTGTCCAGGAGATGGGAATAAATGTAGTCCAATTTCAAATGATGAATAAATGAATCTTCCATATTCTTTACTAAAAAAAGAATACAAAAATGACATTTAGATAATCATAATAGGTTTTCTAAAGAGATCAGATATTTACTACACTTGAGAACTTAGCTAAAATGAATGGATGAGGGCATATTTTTAATAAACTGAAAGTTAGGAGGAGAGAGACAAAGAATAGGTAGAGCAAAATACATTTCACTTCCATTCAGGGTATACAACACACACTTATGCATGTGAACACAAATGCACTCACACAGAGTACATATTCTACTTCTGTAGAAATTATGTAATTAATTTACTACATTTCTGAATGCAAATATGCTGATATATGAAGTTTACTTATTCAGAAAGGCTCTACTGTGTAGTAGTTACTATTATCAATATAATAAATATTCTCCTTTTCATACTAGTAGCCAAAAATACCCAACAACATAATGAAAATAAATGAATCAATTATAAAAATCATTATATGAAATTTGAAGGGAGATGTGATGGAAGATTAATTGGAGGTCATTAGTGAAAAGTAGATATGACCAAGAAACATTATGTGTACATGTATAATTTTGATGCATAAATAAGAATGTAATAATTGTATATTATAACCCAATTTTGGATTTAATGCTTCTGCTCTGATGTTGATTAAAGTCTTCTGAACACACAGGTTAAACTGTCATATTTTCTTTGGTTTTAGTAAACCCATTCTGGTTTATCATAGTTTCAGCTTACAATGGATTATTCTGGTAGAACCCCATTTTAGATCTAGGAGAATCTTAATGTTAAATGCAGATTATTTTATGACTAGAATCTATCATTTAGGTATTGCTTCACAGGCCAGTGTGCATAGCTTTTTTGAATACATATGCCAAAATTGTTATTTATTTTATAAGCATTGGTATTAGATTTCCTAATACTAGAATTACAGACATTTGTGAGATGCCATGAAGGTGCTGGGAACTAAACCCATGTTTTCTGGAAGAACAGTCAATAGTCACAGAGCCATCTCTCCAAGCTCAGAATAAGATTTACTAAAATGATTTATTGTACGTCACAAAGACTGAAAGCTACACTAGGCAAGATCTCCAGTGATGAAACTTGAACATTAACAACCCAGCCAAAATCCTTAGACCTACACTTTGTTCTGAGAGAATACTGGCACAGAACTTGTGGGAATGTGCAACCAATGACTAGTCAAAGTTTAGGCTCATACCAAGAGAGGGAGCCCACATCTGATGATACATGGATGTCCAGGAACCAGAGGCTAGATAGGCCAGTGATCTGAAATAAAAATCAAATATGACTAGCCAAAAGCATGCAATAACAAAAATAATACTGAAATAATTCCTAATAAAAGTCTGGTATATTTATTTGTTGGTGCCAAGCCTGGTTGTCATCAAAAAGGCTTCATCCAGCAACTAATGGGAGCAGATGCAAAGACCCACAGCCAAATATTAGGCAGAGTTTAGGGAGTCATGCCGGTGAGGAGAAGAATAATTGTAGGAGACAGAGGGTCAATTTCATCAGAGGGTACATGAGTCTTAAAATTAGCTGAGCAGAACTCATAGGGACCCACAAAGACTGAAGCAACCATCACAGAGCCTACATGGGTCTGTGCTAGGCCTTCTGCGTATGTGTTATGATTATAGCTTAGTGTTCATGTGGGAATTCTAACAGTGGATGTAGGGATATTCATGACAGTTTTGCTTCTCTGGGTATCCTTTTTCTCCTACTGGCTTACCTCATCCAACTTGACATGAAGGTTTTTGCCTTTTCTTATTATAATGTGTGTATTGCAATCCTGATACGAGTGGAGAAGAAAATGTGGTCACAATGTATTTTATAAGAGAGTAATTAATTAAAATACAATATGGAAAAGAGAACATAGATTCATATACTTAAAAGAAGTAAATCCAATAAAAATTCAGCCCATAGCATACCATATCTGTACATAAAGCTTAGCAAATGCATACATAAAGGAAAATAAAAATCACTGATTTCTAATTCCTGTGAAAAGGCAGCTTCATGTCATTAAGCTGTTCACTGGCAATAACACATTTAATAAAAGTAAATTTCAATTACTTTATAAAAGTAAAATGTCAGAGGACATGAAAGTGCATGGACATGTTAAAAAAAATCTCTTTTATCCTACCATCTGAGAAATCATAAAGATAATTCTTCACAAACTGTACCGCAAGTGGCTAAGCTGAAAACTGTTGGCACTCTTGTTAGTCATAATCAATGTGTGGTATATTCACAGTACCAAAAATATATGCAGATATAAGGCAAGCAGTATATTTATACTCACATCTCTAATTTTCTTTCTTGATATTGTGTAAGATAAGATGTTAAAGATAAGTTTTTGCTGAATGAAATAAAAATTGTACTGCATATAAAAATAGTGGATTCTCAATTAAAAATAAGAGATCCAAAATGATTACATAGAATGTTGGTGTGAATTTTATACTCTTGTAGATATTAAACTGTTAATATTCATTGACACAGATGTTTTCACCTCTCTAATTAATTCTTTTCTCTGTACTAAGTCATCTGTTAAAAACACAAATTTATTTATAAAATACAGTTCACCTGGTTTTCACACAGATCTTAGCCTGTGATGGCATTTCATAGGTTTCTTTGATCCTGTAGAGAAGGCTGCCTCATGTTGACCTATATGTACTTATTAAAGGAAAGCTGTTATTGAACTGCTGTTTTTGATAAGGCGAGCTAATTCCAAAGGAATATTAAAATTGGAGAAGAGGTTAATTATATTTGAAAAAGGGTAGAGTTGTTCATTCAAGAGAAATTAGAAAATGGCAAACCGATATTAGTGATGATGCTCTCATTTAGGACAAGGTGAACAGGTCTTAAAGAGTGACACTGGTTCCAAAATCCCTGAAAAACAAAAAAAAAAATATATTAATTTACATGTCAACAAAAATCAAGTCCCACAGTTAAGGGTAACTTGTAGCTATTTAAAAAGTGAATAACTTATTCTGTGTTTAAGATTTCTACAGAAATACATAGGGCATTGACATGTATTATTTATCATATTTAAATTATAATATTAAATATTAATAAAGTGAGGCTAATACAAAATGAAACTATGCTGATTAAAGAAAGTAGAAATTTCTGTCAATATCTTTTTGTAGTTATTAGTTAGTTATATGAATAGGCTTCTGGGATTGGATGGAAAAGAAGACAAAATGGTAAACAGTAGAATTAACCTAGAATATCAGGTGACACTAGAGAAACTCTGTTGTAAATCATCTTACATTAGAATTCAGATAGTTAGACCAACGCAATCTATTACAGCCTTTAATAAACTTCCCTTACAGGTAGTTCATAACAGCCTCAAAGACATAAGCTGCTACTCTTAATTTACTTTTCTCTTAAATCACTTTTACTCAAGAAAGAAAAGCCTCCCAGATAACTATTTTGTGGTCAACTGTTATGAAGACAACAAAAAAATATGCACATTTCCTATTTGCCCTAGAGAAATCCTCTAGAAAACAGTAAATGGTTTAGATGTATATGAGCCTAACTCAGTAGGGTGCTTGTCTAGCATGCATGAAACCTGGGTTCTGTATGATGCTTAAATACAATGCATAAAATCTATGTTAAGTACTCAGTACCGCATTAACTGGATAAGATGGTTTATACGTGCAATGAAGAGAAGCAGAGGTAGAAGTTCAAAATTATCTTTAGCTACAAAGTGACTTTCAAGCAAGCCTCAGCTACATAAGATTCTGCCTTAAAAGATATGCAAGGAAACAAAACAATAACAATAAGTGCAACTACTATATACCACATAGAGTTTATTTCAGTATAAGAACAAAGAATAAAAATAGGTTGAAAACAGATTTTTATTTTCTTTTAAGGGCATTTATCAGGAAATTAAATAATATAAAATCTTTCATAGAAATGTGACTAATTTGCAATGTTTTAGCCTGTAAGTAAACACTGAAGTAATAAAGACACTGATATAAAGCAAACACATAGCTGTAATACAAATGGAACCCATACTGATCATTTCAAAACCCGGGTAAATAGTTCAGAGGTTTGTTTTAATATAAAATCTATTTCAACTTGTAAAAAACTTAAATATTTGTAATAGTTTCTATCTGTCACAAAAGAAAGCATCTCTTAGGTAATGTGGAGATACTACACATATCTGTGAGTGTAAGAATTAGTATTAAAATTAAATTGGAAAAATTAGAGTGAAAAGTTTTCCTCTACATTCTATGAATATCCATGAGTAGTTGGGTAGGTTTACAGCATTTAAACATTGGTTTAATTAAGCATTGGTTTCCTTTCATGGATAAGGCCTTAAATCCAAGTGGACAACTGGTAGTTATCCTACAATGGTAAAAATGTCTCTATTACAGAGTACTTCATCTAGTGAAAAACACAGAAATATATACATTAATTGTCTAAACCCCCTTAGGTCATGCACAATGAAAACCAGACACCAAAGGCTCAGGGAAAACTCTGAAACAGAGAGTAGAAGATGTAACAGTATGAGGAATGGGACTTTGCCTGTTAGATAGAATCTTTTATACATGTCACAGAATCTGCATCATAATAATGTTTCTGTCCCAATCTTTCTGGCCTAGCTCATAGGTTGAGGCCCACTTCCATCCCTGCTGCTACTTAACCCCAGATAATCACACAAAGGCTTATATTAATGTCATACTGGTTGACCTATGGCTCAGTTATATTGCTAGCTAGCTCTTTCTTCTTATCTCAATCTATTTTCATTAATCTGTTTAGCTGTGTGGCTTGGTACCTTTTCTTAGAGTAGCATGGTTGTCTTCTTTCTGCTGCATCTGCTGGTGTCTCTTCTCTTCCTCTTCCCGGAGTTTTCTTAGTCTGGAAGCCCTGTCCACAGTTCCTGTCTGCCTTCTGGCCAATCAACTTTTTATTAAACCAGTAGAAGGGACAAGGTACCAGAATATAATCCCACTACACTGCACACATGAAATATAAAAATAAAGTTGCTTAAAATATGCCAGTATATATAGCAGTGGGGGCAAAGGCAAGTTACACAGGCCCCACCAATAAATGAATGCACTTAATGGATGATGAGAATCAGTTTTCTCCTGACTTGAGATCCCTTGATTCATTCTCTAATCCCAGAGATCAGCCCTAAATAATGCACCTATGAACACCCCTAAATGGATTCAGTGTGTGTGTGTGTGTGTGTGTGTGTGTGTGTGTGTGTGTGTGTGTAACAAAAATAATCTAAGAGGTAGCATGGAATATTTGATCATACCATGAAACTCTGAGAATTATTTTACTATAACTAACCTTAGATCATGGGGCAGAGTCATTGATTAGTTGAAAGGAAGTAGCCATAGAGAGGATTGAGGAGCCACAAATACAGATGGAGAGATTCAAAGGAAGGAGTAGAATGGGACATAGAAATTCGATGTCTGAGTCTGAATTGGTAAATAGAGTGAAAAAAAATTAGTTAAAACCTACATTTGGCAGACACAACCAAGTTGGTGCCAACAAGACCAGAAATCCCACCAGACTGTGATCTCAATGGTGAGCAGTGGGATGCTAACTATGGGGTTTAGGGCCACAAATGGCAGTAAAAATGTCAGTACATTTAGGTGCAGCTAATAAGCTGACAGAAAAACAACATTTGGTTTTTCAATATGGGGTGCCACAATGTGAATGTGAAAGTCACAGTGCTCATTGGAACCCCTCTCAGGGACAAGAAAGGGTGAACTTGAGCTGAGAATTGTGGAAGGGACTCCCAGGTTGACACTGACATCAATGCTTCAAAGAAATTAAAAAAGTCAGCATATTTGGTGAGACACCTGGAAAATTCTTCACAAAGAGAATTAAGTAAAATTTAAGAAAAATCTTTCCCATGTTAAGAATCGAAAATATCACAATGTAAAGATTTAAGATTCTGCACAGATCTACAATGAATGCCTTGAAAGTTAAAAACCAAAGATGCACATTCACACCCCCAAAGCATTATTAGCTCAACTATGTTCATAGCAGCATTATTTGTAATAGCAAGAACCTGGAAACAACCTTAGCTACCCATAAACTGAAGAATGGATTAACAAGGTGTGGTACATCTACACAATGGAGTACTGCTCAGCGGTAAGAAAAAATGATATCCTAAAATTTTCAGGCAAATGGATGGATATGAAGAATATTCTCCTGAGTGAGGTATCACAAACCCAGAAAGAAAAGCAGGGGAAGTACTCATTCATTAGTGTACTTAAAAAAGAAAAAAAAATGATGTCTTTGTACATAAGAACTCAAGGCTAGAACATTGCTAAATGACATGATGCCTCAATTCTCCATTGATGGACTCTGGCAAAGGTGTGAGTGAGGAAAGACTTGTTTTCTTTCAGGGTGTGGCCACAGGGAGTTTAAATTATACTAAAGTATGTAAATAAGCAGCCTGAATGGGTTTTTTGGTAAATCATAAGAGTAGATATGAAACCGAGAGGTCTGATAACTGAGTTTGATGGGGTACATGATGTAAAGTCAACAAATAATTAGTATATAAATAAAAAATGAATAAAAAACCATTTTTCTGGTATTGACATAATGCCATTTATAATTACTATCAGTTTGTTAATTCATGCTTTATTCTTGAAAAAACATTTTATAACTGTGCGAAATATAAAAATTGATTGATAAGATACAAGCTTTAGAAAGACTTATTGAAAAGATAGCCCTTGGAAAGACGTACTAAATAAAAATTTAAGAAAGTAATATCACCCAGACAGAAGAATTTAGACAAATCCTACTGCACCACTGAATGATGAAATGGAAGGGGGTAGCATACAGTTATTATAAAATTAATCTTAGTTTATTTACTTACTATACAAGAATGACCACCAGGCAATAGATACTTTGAAGTTTATGCATACTTTAAATGGAATTCTATAGAAATACTAAATATAAAGTAGTGCCTATTACTTACGGTATGCATTGATCCTATGTGAAGCAAATGTTAAATTCAGGGGGACCTTAGAATATAATTATTCCCCAAGACTAGAAAGATTTACTTACAGCAATGTTGGAAGCTGGTTCTCAGTTGCAGTAGAGAACATGGTAGAATAAGGAAGCTAGGCTTATTGGCCAATGATGGGACTAGCAGTATCAGGAACAGTTTATTGGTGAAGGTAACTAGACTGAAGTGCAAAGACTGTTTAAATTTAGTAATCACACCTTGATGCTATCAATTTAGCAGCTTTGACTGCTTTGGATGAGGCTGAAGAATCAGGAAAGACGTCACAGTAATTTTACTAAAATTGTAGAAGGCCTAAAAGAAGCCTTCCCTGATTTTTGCTTCTGCCTTTGAAAATGTTCATTCAGTGGGCAAAAGGGTGATTAAGCCATAAAAGTCAAGATCAGCACCAACAGATAAATGTATTAAAATTTCAGCTGATATTGGACCTTATATGTATTATGCTGCTTTGGCAGGAGAAATGATTTCTAAAATTTTTTTTGATGGTAGGTAGACAAATTTTATTTAAAACATATTGATATCTTCAAACTTCTCCTTAAATTTGTATACTACATTGGATAGATGTATAGTCTTTTTTTATTACTATTATTATGAACAAAAAAGTCACACTTTCTATCCTTGTATATCCTTATTCAAGGTCCCTTCCCCCTCCCAACACATCAGCTCATTCTCTCTTCTCCACAACTCCCCATCCCCTCCCTGGGCAGGCAGCAGACAGTCCCATGGTCCCACTGTCCCAATATTGCTTATTTCTAAAAATTTTAAGAAAACTAAATATGTCAGATGTTTTTAACTGTGATAAATGAGGTCACCTGGATAGGGATGATAGGCAAGACTTTATTAGATACAATGTTTTTTCAAGAGCTAATTCAAACACATGACTCCAGTCTTCTAGAGTATGGAGAAGGTATGGAAAAGGCTGGCATTGGACTAATGAAAAAAACATCATTAAGAGACAGGGAAGATAACCCTTTGCTATTTGGAAACACCTTAGAGGCCTCACATGGGCCTTACTATCAACCTAATATTTGGTTCAGTCATTCCCAATCAGCATTGGAGAATCTCATTCAAGAGAATAATTAAAAAACATATTGCCTATTGTTAAAAGACATATTGCTCTGAATGTGATCAAAGACAGAACAGCTTCAGTAGATACAATAAAAATTTTAGGAGAAATAAAAAACTAAGTGTTCTTGTAAGCAACTAAAAATTCTCAGTGACCAAAACCCAAAATACAAATACATGACATTGAATTACTCTTTATTGAACACAGGTTCAGATGTAAATGTAATTTCACCCAAAATTTAGCATCTAGTTTGTCCTATTCAGGGACTATACATATATCTTCTAAGGATTGGAATGTTATCACAGATACAAAGAAGTAGAAATTAGGTTGACATGAATAGAAACAGAAAGACAGATTAAAAAAATTAAAACCATATGTGGCTAACATACCACTGAATTTAAAAGGATGTGATTTATTGCAGCAATGAAAAACAAAGAGTAACATTTCTCAAATCTCAGAGACAAATCACAAAATAAAGCCTGCTTTTGAGATACATATTAAAAGTTATAATCAAGAACAGTCATAGATCATTCACATCGTACATAAGCAGAACACAAAAGCCATGGGGAGAAGAGAGAGTGACTGGGAGGGGCAGGAGGGGGAAGGGAGTTTGAAAAAGGGGATACATGTATAAAAAAATGAAACTTTATTCAAAAATAAAAAAGCCATTGGTCTTTCGAAGGCAACAATATTTCTACCTTTAAAGTGATTAACAAACTTGTGTGGGTGGAACAATGAACTTTGACATAAGAATAATTACAAGAACTGGAACAGCTGGTACAGGAAGATTTAAATACCCAATATACTGAAGAACCAACTAATCCTTGTAATTCTCTTATATTTGTCATTAAAAAAAATCTAGAAACAGGAGAGTGGTAACAGGTACGAGATGTATTAATAAGGTGATCCAGCCAATGGTCTCTTTACTACCTGGAATACCCTTGCTTCTAAAGAAAAAAGTGAAAGGATGGGCCATTATCTTATCAGTTAGACTCTGACTTTGACCTACTGAATATCCAAATTTACCTTTATTCTAGATAGGTATTTATAAATGGATAAACCATCAGGCATAAATTTATCTTATACTCAGCAGTGTTTACCAATAATAGCTACATAAACTTAAAATTAAATTCGAAAATTGTGAGCCTTATCAATGGAATAAGATCTACTATGTTGCTCAGGCAAGATTCAGAGATAATTGAGATTTCTAGTGTATAACTTAGGCTTTTTACTCTGTAAGGTGAGGACTGACTCCAGCCACTATGGAAGTTAAGAATGTTCTATGGTTGGAACCTTCAGTTGGAGACCCTCAAGAGAGGTGCATGGCCACTAAGGTGCCTCAAGTGGGTTACATTCTCATCAGTGTTTCTTCTCCTCTTATAGGCCCAGGGCAGAAAATCCTGATCAGTCATGTAGCTCTTTATGAAGCACTCTTAGTCTAATTTTTTTTGCTTTCTCTATGTTCTTATTTAAATCATATTGAATTTATAGCAGTATTTTGCCCTGCTGACTCCATCTCTAACAAGTGTGTGTATAATTATATCAAAAAATTTTTAATAATCAAAAACATCTTACAATATGTTAAGATGAACCAAGAGATCATGATATGGGACCATATTTTCAATGATCATGATATGTAACTTGGAGCCCAATGACTCCAAGTTAAAGTTTGTTTGATTAAAATTGCCTATAATTATCTCCTTTCAAGTAGATAATTTGCAATAGTTTTAACACCTTAGGAAAGCTTCAATACAGCTTCCTGTAAGTAGGAACATGTTGCTAAAAGTAAGTGACATAATACAATTGTTCTGACTAAATTATGTAATCATGTGTTCAAGTATGTGCATTTGCGTAGCTATTGCAATATGTGCATGTATGACACCATATCTGCGGCCAAGAGCACAAACACATCACACTCCATTATTCTATCATGTTTGATACTGCTCAGAAAGTGTCTGCCCTGCTATTATCATCACCAAGGGAAAATTCTCTTTGATTTAAACATTATTTTCTATCAACTTAAAAATAAGGCAAAATAGCTCAGTGACAAGCTCAACTGTAGCTATCATTTCAAATTAGCATATTTTCTAAGTACCTTCTATGTTTTCTGAATGGTAATGAATAAATTAACAAAGGAACAATAAGGTACTCAGAAACAATGGCAGGCAATGATGTCCCACAGTCAAAATTCAGAGGTTTACCATATATAGTTATCATATTTTAAAATGAACATACACTAAAGTTTTGTATAGTTTATAAGATGCTTATTTGTTGAGTAATTGCAAAGGAAAAATAAATGAAAGACTATTATAATGAGAAAAAATTAAAGAAAAGATGGACTAGAACAATAGAAATCATGTGATGTTATTTTCATTTTTAGTGAGAAATTCAAGCAAGCTAACATTATAAGCCTTCAGTTATTTTTGTAGGTCTGAATTAGAAAAGAGTAGAATATTTCACTTTACAGATATTATTGAATTCTGAATAATAGAGTTGGCAAAACATCCTCAGTATTTATTGTATTTTTGCAGAAAAACCGAGTTTATTTACTAGCACCCAAATCAGGATGTTCACAACTCCCTTTAACTCTGTTTCAGGGAAACTGATCATTTAATCTGCCCTCTGTTGGCAGCCATACAAACCAATAAAGGAACACAGAGATATATAAACATGATTAAATAAAGTTTATACATTTATTATGAATATAACAAGGTCTATTATGAAGATATTATAGATCTCACAGACAGTGAACAACAGCAACTGTGAATATATTGAATATATCAAATGGTACAGATTTGTTTGCTGAATTATTATATAATTTATCTCTGTCCATGATTTCAAGGGCAGAGGATTGTTACTCACAATTTATTATCTAGCATGGCTTTAGATTAATGAACAATCTGTCTAGAAACATCCTCCACAAAGCCACTTGCTTTTAGAACTAATAGGCTTCATGCACTGAGGACATGACATTTTGCCACTGCCCGCTTAGGCTGCTGTAACAAAGCACCATAGAATGAAATGGCTTCAGCTATGAACATTTATTTCTCACAGTTCCTAAAGTATAAAAGTGACAAGATGAAGATGTGAGAAGATCTTATTTTCTGGCAAAGACCTTTACTACTGTTGACAATTGCTTCTTTGTAATATGCAGGAACACTGTTTGAAGATTTCATGCTAAACATAGAAATAAAATTTAGGAAAGATTTCATCTCATTAATTATTTCCCAGAGCCCTCTCCTCCTGATATCAGTCACATTAGTGCTAGGAGTCTACTCAATATCAATTTCAGAAAGAAATTTTCTACACACCACAAACCTATTTCTTAATTTTTAGAAATATTTTTCACACATATATATAAATATATATATAATATATATATAAATATATTTCACACATAATTATAAATACAGTAGGTTTTCCCAGTGTACGAGTAGATTCTTATTTAAAAACAATAAGGTAGAGAGTATCATATTTTTTTGCTGTTTTTTGTTTGTTTGTTGTTGGATTTTTCATAGTCCAAACTGACATAGGCTTGCTATATTACTGAAGTCATTTATGAACTTAATACCCTCCTATATTAACTTACCAAGTCCTGGAATTATCAGCGAATGGCATCATATCAAGGCAGTCAGTACTTTCTACTAATAAATATAAAATGTGTGTAAGAATCTAAATGCAATATATGTTTTGTTTTGTTTGCCTTGTGACCTGAGTCAATTCACTCTGTAGATTGAGATCTTTAGATTGATGGATTTGAATAACTGTACATTACATAAAGAAAACTAGAATAGGGACATTGAGGGAACTAGAAAGAGAGTTAAGAGAAGAAGAATTTAGGTCACGTGAAACAGAAAAGAGGAATAGGAGACAAAAACAGTTTCAAGGGGAAATGGAGGGTACACAAAAGAGGAGCAGAAGAGGGGTAGCGTACACTATGCTTGTAGAAACCTAGTATTTTATGAAGGTCCTAAATGGGAATTACTCTCAACATGTGATAATGCCCACCCCAAGAAGTAATAGATTGCCTAAATAAAAGGTCCTGTGTCATGTGTGCAATATCTCTTTTCATCTTAGTCACTGCTATTATAGTAATCACCAAACAATACAAGTTCTTGCCATTGTGCTGTTTCCCATGAGATTTTGATGGTAACACTTTATTTTCCAAGGCAGCACACTCTTTGTTCACATGAAGAAATTGCATTAGACCTAACCAGGAAACTTCTTCACAGTTGGCTCATTTTCATTTTTAGAGATTATAATATAATTGCAAGTTCCTTCCCTACAACTGTCTCTTGTAAGTCTCCTGCCCTCTTAAAAATTAATGAACTCTTTTTTCTTTAAATACTGTAATGTATACTTACATATTTATATGCATTTATAAATTCATGAGTATTACATCCTCAATCTGCATAATATTATTTGCAGGTATATGTATTCAGGTCTGACATTTGGTGTTACGTACCCAAATGGTGTGTTCTTCCTTAAGAAAGACTATGTTTCTCACTCTCAGCATTTTTGAGGGTTCTCTGTGTCTAAATTTTCTTCTGCTAAATCTAGATTCCTCCTTAATTTAGTGACTGGAGCAGAAAAGATATTTATCAGAGAGTAAGTTATGTTCATCTTGCCTAAGCAACATAGCACTTGCATTCATAAATATCTAAATACTGCTCTTGGAATTGAATCCCAATTGCTGATGCATCTGTCATGAAGACTACTTATAGTTATAAAAGTTATATTTTCTTTTTCCATTAGTGTTTTAAACATTCCTTAAAGAATGTCATAGCTAACTATTCTGAATTGGTATCTAACTCTCAGATATGAAAAATTCATTATGGAGCAATCAGTATGACTGAGTAGCTAAAAAGGAAACAGTATCAACATGCTGTGTTTGTCATACTCAGTAATATCCATCAAGACTTTGCGCAAGGATTCCACAGGCCATGTAGAAACCTGGCCCTGCAGGCATGGGCTCATCACAAAATTCTCAAAAATTTTCAGTTTTTAATATGTCATCTCCAGCTTAGTGGTGTGTGCTGTTTTGATGCTGCCTTTTCTCACTCTCATGTGGAGAGCTGTCAACATTGCCAAAGACATGATAGTTAATTCTTCTCTCAGTATTTAGATATATCTTAGTAACATGAACATCACCTTTGAAGACCAAATAATAAATTGAAAATTGTCTTCTAAATAGGCTATAAAAAGCACTGTCTTTGGCATTATTTTATAGTTTGAATCACATGACTTATAGATGGAGTGATAGTTAAATATGCTGAGTTCATTTCTAAACAAGCACATTTAAAGTCTTGGGAGCCCAATTGTAAAAACAACTGCTCTTTGTCAAATTTTACAACTTCTATTTAAAACCTAATTATTATTTTTGTTTCATTTTATGGCCCCACAGACAGACACTATTACATTTCTTAAACAGGTTTCACAAGAAAATCAGGTGACATGATCAAATTTTTTAATACATTTAATTTTAAATTAAAAATTATAATGTTTTCTTACATTTTAGAAATATTTGTTACAATGATATATATTATTTCTCATATTTTTACATAGTAGAGTGAGCCTTGAAATTTTACAATATTCATCAAATAAGGATTTTTCTTCTCATTTTCCATATAGTTAGCTCTATTCCTTAATTGTCCTGTAATCTACTTCATGAAAGGGTAGCACTGTAGTTCTATTCTTTATCCTTAATGCTTTTCAGCTACATACAATTAGATTAAGTCTGTATTGCTGAATTCAAATAATGTGAGTAATGACCAGAAATCTATAATTCATAGTAGTCTTACCCATAATGCACTTTGCTCATCTATTTTTTATATATTATCTTAATGTTTCCATTAATATATTGATGAAGGCTATGTTACTTCATGGTCTTAAAAGAGTTAAAAAATAAAAACAAAATTTTTCTTCATATCTTGTTGATGAATTCCAATAAAAAGTATAGCAAGTGGGGCCATCTCTAGTAAATGAAAAAAGACTTTAAATTCCATATAGAATAATTTCTGCAATTGATACACAACACCACTAAAACAATTATATTTCCTTTACCTTTACCTTTTAATTTCTCTGATTAAAAGTTAGAATAATACACTATAGTCTGAAAGTCCACTCAGTGAGTATGTACCAAAAAAAAAATGTTCTTAATACCTTTGGTACTATTCTTGGATTAAGATGTAAAAAACTATGCACAAATAATTCTTTGATGGACTGACTTTTTTGTCAGCTAATCTTGATGGTGTGCAGAACTCATAAAAGGTCTACTTATTGACTTAACTAAGTATGTAAATAAGGACATATTGGTATTTGGAATAAGATGTAAACACAAAGTCTGTTGCTCATATTTTAATACTGTTAATATTCAACCATTAAGACACAGAAATTTAAAGACAGAGAAAACCTATTCTGAACAATATTCTGTTTTAAAATATACAGAAGAGTCTTGGTAGAGTTTGTCATAGAGTGTTTGGATTTCTTATGCCAAAGACCTTTGGTTATATTCCCATTTTCCCTATCTACCAATAAAAGGACAGATGAGAAATACTTTGAAAAGTTCTTAAGTGTGCATATCACACAAGTAAGAAAATATCTGTTTCTATAGCTTTCATTTAAAATGTTCCTTCAGGTTGTTTATATGATGGAAGACATTAATGGTTTTTCATATGTTGAATCATCCCTGAATTTCTTTGATGAAGACTACTTGATCATGTTGGATGAAATTTTTTATATATTGTTGTATACGGTTTGCCAGAATTTTGTTGAACAATTTAGAATCAATATTTATGATGGATATTGTTCTGTAATTTTTCTTTGTTCTGTCTTTGAGTGGCTTGAGTATTAGGGTAATTGTGGCTTCATAAAAAGAGTTTGGCAATATTCCTTCCATTTCTACTGTGTGAAAGACTTTCAGGAGTATTGGTGATACTTCTTTAAATTTCTCTTAAAATTATGCACTGAAACCATCTGGAACTGGGATTTTTTTTTTTTTTTAACCTGGGAGGCTTTTAATGACAGTTTCAATTTCCTTTAGGGATATAAGTTTGTTTAGGTATTTAATCTGATCTTAATTTAATTTTAGAAAATGGTACATGTCCAAAAAGCTGTCCATTTTTTCTAGGTTTTCCATTTTTATGGAGTATACATTTTCAAAGTATGACCCGATAATTCTCTGGATTTTATAGGGGTCTGTTGTTATACCTCCATTTTCATTTCTGATTTTGTTGATTTGGATAATCTCTCTCTGCTTTTTGGTTGGATTGATAAGGGCTTATCTATCTTGTTGACTTTCTTAAACAACCAACTCTTTGATTCATTGATTCATTTATATTGTTCTTTTTGTTTCAATTGTATTGATATCAACTCTAAGTCTGAATATTTCCTCCCATCTACTCATTCTAGATGAGTTTGCTTCTAATTGTTCTAAGGCTTTCAGCTGTGCTGACAGTTCTTTATTGTGGGATTTCTCTGTTTATCATATAGGCATCTAGTGCTATAAATTTTCCTCTCAAGATTACTTTCATTGTGTTCCATAAGTTTGGGTACATTATGGATTCATTTTCATTAAATTATAGGAAGGCTTTAATTTCTTTCTTAATTTCTTCCTTGACCAAAAGGTGGTTCAGTTGAGTGATGTTTAGTTTCCATGAGTTGGTAGGCTTTAAATAGTTTTTAATGTTGTTGAACTCTAACTTTAGGCCCTGGTTGTGGGATTTGAGCTTTAGTAGTGTTTCTTTTATATAGATATGTTCCCTTATATTAGGGACATAAATATTCAGGATTGAAATCACATGGTCATATCCTTAGATGCTGAAAAAGTCTTTTACAAAATCCACCACTCCTTTATGATAAAAGTCATGAAGAGATCAGTACTACAGGGAACATATTTAAACATAATAAACTTGATTTAAAAGAAGCAGATGGCCAACATCACCCTTAATGGAGAATACCTCAAAGCAATCCAACTAAAATCAGGAACTAAACAAGGCTGTCCTCTCTCACCTTATCTATCCAATATAGTTCTCAAAGTTTTAGCTAAAGCAATAACAGAACAAAATGAGATTAAGTGGATATGAACTTGAGAAGAAGAAGTGAAGCAAGGTCTATCTGCACACGATATGATTATATACATGAGTGGTCCACAAATTTCTACTGAGAAATTCTACAACTGATAAACACCTTCAACAATGTAGCAGGATACAAGATTAACTCAAAGAAATCAGTAACCCTCCCATACCCTAAAGATAAAAGAGCTGAAAAAGAAATTAAAAAAATATCACCCTTTATGATAGCTATAAATAGCATTAAATACTTTGGAGTAACTATGACCAAAGAAGTATCATATCTATTTGACAAAAACATTAAATAACTGAAGAAAGAAATTAAAGAGGATCAGAAAATGGAAAGCTCTCCCATCCCATGTTCCTGGATAGGTAGGATCAACATAGTAAAAATGGCAATTCTACCAAAAGCAATCTACAGATTCATTGTATTTCCCATCAAAATCCAACCACAGTTTTTTACAGACCTTGAAAGAACTATACTCAATTTGATTTGGAATAACAGGACAGCCAGGATTGTCAAAAACAATTTTGCTCAACAAAAGAACATCAGCATGCATCATCATTCCTGACTTCAATTTATACTATAGAGCTACAGTAATAAAAACAGCCTAGTACTACCATAAAATCAGACTTGTGGATCAATGGAATTGAACTGAAGATCCCAACATAAACCCAAAAATCTATGAACACCTGATCTTTGACAAAGAGCCCCAAAATACTCAGTAGACAAAAGATAGTATCTTTAACAAATGGTGTTGGCATAGTTGGAAGGTAGTGTATAGAAAAATGCAAATATATCCAAGCCTATCACCCTGAACAAAACTCAAATCCAAGTGGATCAAAGACCTCAACATAAATCCAGCCACACTGAACCTAACAGAAAAGAAAGTGGGAAATACCCTCCAATACATTGGCACAGGTGACCACTTCCTAAATATAACATCAGTAGCACAGACACTAAGAACAACAATCATTAAGTGGGGCCTCCTGAAACTGAGAAGCTTCTGTAAAACCAAGGACACAGTCAATAAGACAAAATGACAGCCTACAGAATGGGAATAGATTTGCACCAACCCTACAAGGGACAGAAGATTGATCTCCAAAATGTATAGTGAACTAAAAAAATTAGAGCCCAAACCCTTGAATAATGCAATCAAAAAATGGGGCTCAGAACTAAACAGAGAATTCTCAGCAGAAGAATTACAAATGGCTGAAAGGTAGTTGAAAAAGTGCTCAATATCTTTAGCCCTCAGAAAAATGCATATCAAAACAACTTTGAGATACCACCTTACACCTTTCAGATTGGCTAAGATAAAAGACACAGATAACAGCCTATGCTGGAGAGGGTGCAGAGCAAGGGGAACACTCCTCCATTTTTGGTGGGAGTGTAAGCTTGTTCAGCCACTTTGGAATGCAATATGGCGGTTTCTCAGAAAACTGGGAATCAATCTCCCCAAGATCCAACAATACCACTACTGGACATATACCCTAAAGATGCATATTTGTACTCCAAAAGCATTAGCTCAAATATGTTCATAGCAGCATTATTTGTAATAGCAAGATCTTGGAAATAACCTAGATGAAGAATGGATTAATGAACTATATAGTACATCCACACAATGGATTACTACTCAGCAGTAAAAAAATAAAATGAAATGAAATAAAAAAAAATAAAAAGATATCCTAAAATTTGCAGGCAAAAGTATGGATTTGGAGAATATCCTCCTGAATGAGGCACCACAATCCCAGAAAGATAAACAGAGTATGTACATTAGTAGACTTTAACCAATAAATGCTAAGCACATCCAAGCTACAAACCACTACCACTGAATAACTTGGGATCTGAAACACGTTGGAGTCCATTTTCTCCAGAGGAACACCTGACTTAGTCTTGAATAGGGGTGAGGAAAGCATATCTGCCTGGAGTGGATATTTCATAAGCTATCTTGGGACCTTGGGACCTCTTGCCCTTGGGGAAGAGATAAACTAATGAAGAGAAGTGACTGGGAGGGGAGGTATGGGGAAGGGAGCTTGAACAAGGGGATACATGGATAAAAAAGGTATGTGAATTTTTTTTAACTTTCTTAAAAATAATAATAATAAATAAATAATAATATTAATGAATAATAATAGTAATAAAATTTCCGATATTTTCAGGTTTCATTTTTTGTATATTGATGAACATATTTTTCTCATTTTCAGTAAGAAGTGTTATTTTTAAAGTACAATATTTGTGATCTCTTTTATCTTGTGTCATATTGAGGACTTAAACCAAATATGAATTTTATTAATCAACCAACCAAGCCAGAGGTTGACTCTGAAGCTCATCTCAGCAAGATCCTCTTTTCAGTTAAGCTTCATTTATTGTAAATAGAAATTGGCTATAAATGTGCAGCATACTGTGTATGCAAAAAAGACTGCCCCACTGTGCTTTTGTGTGACTTTTCTAGCAGAGGCTTAAAAAAGTGGTTGCCTCTATAATATAGCATTCAGTATTTGTCACTGTATGGCCTTTAAGATTTCTGAACATGAAATGAATGTTTCATTAGAAACAGAACATAAAAATCAATTCTGAATTTTGTCAGATATGGAAAATGAAATTATTGGTTTTAAAATGGATAAGAATGTTTGCAAAATTATGTCCAGTCTTCAACTTTAAAATTAGTATAAACATTACTTTTAAATACTAATTATAGTGAAGTTAAATTTTTACTTTGATATGCTAATACAAAATTAACTTCATAGGTTTATAATATATCAGAACTATTCAGGTATTATGGAAAAATAGGAACAATACCTCTATAAAATTTTCTTTCACATATTTTCCAAAATAAATTATAAAAACATACTATTTTCAAAGATAATTACAGCAGTCTATAAGAAAAGAAAAAATGATAGAGAATGTTAGTTGTTCTAAACGAGGAGAGAGTGGGGGACAGCAAAAAAAAGAAGAGGATATAAAACAATTGAAAACATGTAAATGAATTTGTGTTCACTAGAAGTGCTGATCTATTTCTATTATTTGGTTCTGTATAATCTCAAAACATATTATGATACCTAGTAAGAAAATATGAAAATAATTAAATTAGAAAAATTTGTGTTTAAAATCATTTCTAATATTTTACCATTTCAAAAACATTTGCAAACATCAAGTGAATAAATTATACCCTTTAAACTTGGATACCCCAAACACAAACTTTTATTTTTTTATAAGCTTATTTCAAGAGAAGAGCACAACACCCAGTTTTCCATTGAACCGAGGAATTTATAAGTACAAATCAGGCATTCTACCATCTGGGCTACATCCTCAGGTTTCTGTACCTTAATCATAATATTAAGTTGTGTGTGTGCATGCATGTATGAGTGTAAATGTGTGTGTGTGTGTGTGTGTGTGTATGTGTGTGTAGTTGAGAAGTGTTATATTATGATGGGTAATTTTTAATTGTCAATTTGTCCCCACCTAAAATGGCCAGAGAAGAGAGCCTCAACTGGTTGACTGGCTAGATATGTTGGATGCTGTGCATGTCTATGAAAGACTATATTGATTGTTAATTGATGTAGTAAGACCCAATCTGAATTGTTGAAAGTATTTAATGGGCTTGTGAATGAACTACATATGAGTGAAAGAAGCCATCTAAAGACAAGAGGCATTTATGCAAATAAGCAGGCAAGGTTCCTGGCTGTTGACTACACTTGACTGGATGTAACAAAGCCAGCTGCTTGAGTCCATGTTTTGCTTCTCTCAGTGAGGAAATGTAGGGGAAATTGAAATACACATGAGTACTTTCCTCTCCTAAGTTTCGTATTCAGGGTATCTGTTACAGTAACAGTGATGAGACCAGAGACACTTTGACTAGATATTAAGGAAAACATATATGGAGTTATTAGAAACACTTCTTGGCTCTCTTCACAAAACATTGTTAGTGCTTTTCCTCACTCTACATCATGCATAGAGCTGTAAGTTTTTCTGTATTTCTCATCTTTATTAGAACATAACATGCTTTGGAGACATATAAATCACATTAGACCAGTATTCTCAACACATAGATAATGAGCCTTTTTAGGTCCTAGGACATTTTTACAGGGGTCATATTATCAGATACCCTATCAGATATTTACTCTGCAGTTCCTAACAGTCTCAAAATTACAGTTATGAAGTAAAACTAAAAATCATTTTATGGTGGGGGATCTCCACAGCATGAAGAACTATATTAAAGGTTCCTACAGGAAGGTAGAGAGCCAGTTCTTTAGATGGATCATCAAAGTATGAAGTTTGTCTTTAAATATTTTGATAATTTAAATAATATAGCTTTCATATTAGAAAGCTAAAAAATTAACTATAAAGAAGATAAAATTATTTTTTTCTGAATTTATTATCTCTGAATTTATTATATTTTTGTATCTTACAATTATCCAGAATATCTACATTTTTTATTTGACATTTATTTATTTGTTACTTATTTAGCTTGTTCTCTCTCTTTCAAAAATTTTAATTGAGTATTTCATGCACCTACAGATACAAACATTTATATGAATATATTTTTCTAAATTTATTTATTTATTTTATAACCTGACCAGTTTTCTCTCACTCCTCTCCTCCCATCCTAGCCCACTTCTTTGTCCATTCACTCATTCTCTGTTTCTGTTTAGAAAGGGGCATGCCTCCCATGGGTGTCAACAAAGCATGGCATATAAGTGAGGTAGGACTAAATACTTCCCCTTTATTAAGGCTGGGCAAGGTAACCCAGTATGAGAATTAGGTTTCTAGAAGCCAATCTAAGAATCAGAGACAGGACATTTACCACGAGGAGTTCCACACATAGATCAATCTACATAACTGTCACATATATGTAGAGGGCACAGGTCAGTTTCATGCAGACTCCCTAACTGTAGGTCCAGAGTCTGTGAGCTCATATTAGCCCAGGTTAATTGTTTCTGTGGTTTTCTTTGTGATGACCTTGACCCTCTGGTGCATATAATCCTTCCATCCTCTCTTCAATAGGATTTTCTGAGTTTGGCCCAGTGCTTGTCTGTGAGAATTAAATTGCAAATCTAAATTTTAGGAACAGTTGTCAAATATTTATTTTCTTTGCCTACTATATCCCTGTTTATTTTTATTTTATTAAAAATAGATTTATTTCTCATAAAATATATACTAATGATTGCTCTCTTTCTTTCCCTTTACTTCTTCCAGTTCCTTTGCACCTCACCACTCTTCCAGATCTATTCTCTATCCGAGCCTGTCACCATGCATAAAACTCAAATCCAAGTGGATCAAAGACCTCAACTTAAACCCAGCCACTTTGAACTTGATAGAAAAGAAAGTGGGAAATACACTTCTACAAATTGGCACAGGTAACCACTTCCTAAATATAACACCAGTGGCACAGACACTAAGACCAACAATCAATAAGTGGGATCTCATGAAGCTAGGAAGCTTCTGCAAAGCCAAGGACACTGTCAATAGGACCAAACGACAGCCTACAGAATGGGAAAAGATTTTCACCAACCCTACAAGTGATAGAGGACTGAGCTCTAAGATATATAAAGAGCTCAAGAACCTAGAGCCCAAAACCTTGAATAACCCAATCAAAAAATGGGGTATAGATCTAAAAAGGGAATTCTCAGCAGAGGAACTATAAATGGCTGAAAGGTACCTGAAAAAGTGCTCATCATCTTTAGTCATCAGAGAAATGCAAATCAAAACAACTTTGAGATACCACCTAACGCCTGTTAGATCGGCCTAGATAAAAGGCACAGATGACAGTCTATGTTGAAGAGTATGCGGAGCAAGGAGAACACTCCTCCACTGTTGGTGGGAGTGTAAGCTTCTTCAGCCAATTTGGAATGCAATATGGCGGTTTCTCAGAAAATTGAGTATCAATCTCCCCAAGGCCCAGCAATACCACTTCTGGGTGTATACCCTAAAGAGGCACATTCACACTCCAAAGCTCAATTATGTTTACAGCAGCATTATTTGTAATAGCAAGAACCTGGAAACAACCTAGATGTCCCTCAACTGAAGAATGGATTACAAACTGTGGTACATCTACACAATGGAAACTACTCAGCAGTAAGAAAAAATGATATTCTACAATTCGTAGGCAAATGGATGGATTTGGAGAATATCCTCCTGAGCGAGGTATCACAAACTCAGAAAGATAAGCAGGGGATGTACTCACTCATTAGTGGTCTCTAAACAAACAAACAAACAAGAAAAAAGATCAAGCATGTCCAAGCTGCAAATCATAACCACTGAACAGCTTGGGATCAGAAACACCCTGGACTGACCCTTCGGATCACACTCCTACTATTGGAGCACCTGACTCACTCTTGAGGGAGTGGGGACAAAACTGGATTTGCCAGAAGTGGAGACTGATCTAAGCTTTATTCGGTCAGTGGGACCATAGGACTGCCTGCTCCCTGCCCAGGGAGGGGATGGGGAATTGTGGAGAAGAAAAGTGGCCTGATGTGGCGGGAGGGGGAAGGGACCTTGAATAAGGATATACAGGGATGAAAAAAAAATTCAGAGGGTAAGCTGAACATAAAGTAAATATATGTATAGCAATCTTATTTGCATTATCACCCTTGATAAGTCATGCTTATGATTTTTATCTTGTTTATAGTTATTGTTAACTTATCAGCATTTTAAATTCTTTTTACTGTTTTTCTTGATAAACACAAAATAAATAAAGAAGAAGGAAAGAAAAAGAAGAAAAACAAGGCTTCTAAGAGATAACAACAAAATATGATACAATAAAATGCAGTAAGATGAAGCAAATACTTTCATAAAGAAGTTGGAAACAGCAACCCAACAGGAAGAAAAGAATACCAAAAGGTGGCACTCACTCATTGTCACAGTGAAGAGTCCCATAAAAATAATGAGCTAATAACTAATATATATTATATATACAGAGGACCTAGTATAGACCCATGTAGGCCCAGTGTTTATTGCTTCAGTCCCTGTGAGCTCATATCTATCTTACCTAGTTGATTCACAGTACCTTATTCTCCTGTTATTTTCTATTCATTCTCTCTGGCTATTACACTCTTTTCACCTCCTCTTCCACAGGATTCCCTCATCTCCAAAGAAAAGAAATTTGATGGAGAAGTCCACATTAATCACTCTCTATATATACTCTGTATTTGTTCCTATCTACTGCTAGAGAAAGATTCTCTGATGACTGAACAAGGTAATGAACTACTGTCTACTGAACAAGCAGCCAACCAATATTTGATTTGTCTGAAGGCCCAATACACAGAAAAGAACTCACACCCGACACTGCTTGCATAACAAAAACCTAGAAACTAGATAGCTCAGAAACCTAAGGTGAAACAAAATACTACTAGTCCAAAAAAAAAATCTTAGAGAATGATTCCTATATCTTATATTTTTAACTCTTACTAACTTCTTGAATGACATACACATAAAAGTAATGGCTATTATAACAGCATGTTTTCAAAATTGTTTCTTTTAAAGACTTAAGCAAGTCTTCCTGTTTTGATCCAATTGTCTAAGTTTCTTTATTGTTATAAACATCTTTGAACTTCTAACTGAGGAGTAGTTGGTGGAGGAATAATCTACTCAAAACCTCTTGAGAAAAGTTTATTTAGAAATTTACAAAAAGTAGGGGATGGATATTTAGATAGAAATAGTATGTTATGGATCAAATTGGGAGTTACAAAGTTATTAGTAGGAAATGGAAATGGAAACTAAAGGTCTATTTGGTTTGGTAGCAGTGACAAAATAAAGGCTGTCAAGCATAAAATCAATCAGGTACAGAATGAGAAACAATTGATTTACTTCCCCACTGCAGAAAAAAAATAAAGTGAGCAAATACTGAACTAAGAATTAGGTCAGTCAAAATTTATTATTCATGTTATAAAGGTCAAATAATAAAATTAATCATACAAAATCTAAGATTTTTAATTCCTACAGAACTTTAAGGAAACATAGAAAACATTTCTGGCTAGTAGATGAAATCCAGCTAATATATAGAGAACTAGTCAAATAATACTTTTATCTACTCTACCAAGTAGGTCTTCCTGGACTTTTACCTTTCATCTCCTAGTGCAATGACTGTTCACCTTAAACTTGAATTTAATCTCAATTTGAGCAAAGTTATCATCTTTGAAAAAATAAAAGCCTTATAGTGAATCACATAAAATATAAATTTTATGTTTTTTTCTCCTTTTTAAAATGTTTTATTCAAGTTAAACAATTTTTAAAGCTTGAATTCCATTTACATCAACATACTTTTCATGTATTTCTGACAATACTAGTTAATTTCCTAATTGCAAACTTTTGATTCCTGTATATATTTGAACTGCATAATTATACCTACATCACCTGGCTTGTCAACTCTTTTTTTCTACTGTGACAGTCTATGAGCTAGCTTTAAAATATGTTCCAAGACTTCTGTTAGCATCACACCTAAACTTGAATAGCAAAGACTTTACTGATTACTATTGATGCTTCAAACCAACCTCTACTTTCTGTGTATCTGAATCCAAAATGTCTATTTCATCTCAGACTAACTAGATTTTTTATCATTATTTAAAAACATTATATGCTAGTAAGTCAAATATATGTTCTTACATACTGTAATACTTACATTTTGAAGTATTGTTGTACCTCCAACCTCACTGTAAATAATTCAGGAAAACTCTAAAAATAATACAAAGCAAGATTATTAACCCAACAGTGCACTGACAAGGGCATGTACAGACAGTCTGAGGAAGAATAGGCACATAGGTTATTTATTCAGTTCATAATGGTCTATATTATTTTCTTCTTGGATCCTGATTGATGGGTATAAAATATGCTTATTTCCCCACAGGTTCACTTAGTTTCGACTTACACTAATAGTTTGTCCATCATTGTAGAATTATTAAAGGTCTCAAAATTGACCTCCTGACTACCTGCTAGTTATGAGATCCTGTAGTTCCAATATTAATACACTGTTATTTTCAAATAAAAACACAATCATAAACTCTGAGGTCATGAATTTACAGTAGATTGACAGATTGCACAAACAGAAATAGTACAGTGCTGCTGAACCTATGATGTCTTTTCCCAAACCCTTAATATAATAACTAGCAAAAAACCTAGATTATTAGTAAATATTCTTTAATAAATAAATGAAAGCTGAATAGATTAAGAAATGAGTGTCAAATGTAAGATTGGTTTATACTTTTATTGTTCTGTCTTCTGTGAGGTTTATTTAAATATAATGTGTAAAAGCATACATATTATCATGATAAAAAATTATTACTATATATTCCAAAATTATACTGATGATATATGTAAAATGATCATTAAAAATCATATCACAGATATATTTTTACTTTATATAGAAAAAGAGCTTTAAGCATCTAGGTTAAGCTAGTGATATAACTAAACCACTATATTTTACATTCATATTTATTAAAAATTAAGAAAAAGTAGGACTGTTTCTTGCTATATAGTATACTTTAAACGAGTAAGGGTAAAGGCATTATTACAAAAATAATACAATAATAGCTGCCATAAGTATAAACACATGGAGAATACTGTACAAATTTTCTTAAAAGAAAATAACCTATTTGAAGTAGAAAATGTCAACTACACTGTGATATTATAATTGAAAAAAAGGAAATTATAGGTTTTTATGGAAGGGTGTATCTACAGTGTTTATTCTTTTGGTAGAAAGTTGGAAAACAAAGTTTAAGATGTAATGTTTATTACTTAGAATTAATCTAATCTTCCAAATTCCTTTATGTTTTTCCATAAAGAAATTTTAAGTTTTATAAATAACTAAAATCAGTGGACTGCTGATACGATCACACAACAAATGATTGCTGTGAAATAAAAGGCAGCTAAGTTTAGATACTTAGAACCATAGAAATAGATCAGGCCAGTCATACTCTGCAGGAAAGGCAGGGTCAGGGAGACACCTTTAGGCTTTAAGGCCAGATCAACTAGAGGAATTGATGAATTCCCAGTTCAATATGAGACTTTGCCATAAAATGAGGTAGAGAGGTGATTGAAGAAGATAACTGATATTAATTTCTGTTTACCACACACAGTACATATGAACTGAACACACACACACACACACACACACACACACACACACACACACACACACACATTGTAAGAGGTTCTGGACCATACTTTCTGGACCTAGACCAGTGGTTCAGAGTTTCAGACCAACTCGTGGCCCTACTTTGCCTCAAATAATCACACACAGGAATATATTACATTTATATTAATTGACCTAGGGCCCAGGCATATAATTTGCTAACTCCTTCACCTGAACTCAACCAATCTTGTTCAGCCATGAGGCTCAGTACCGTTTCTCAGAGCAGCATTTCATCTGTATCTTCTGGCAGCTCAGGTGACTCTGACATCTGTGTCTGGTGTCTCTATCTGTTCTGAGATGTTCCTGAGTTTTCTTAGCCTGTTAGCCCCACCCACATTTCCTATCTGCCTTTTGGCCAATCAGTTTTTATTCAGCCAATAGGTGGGACCAATATTTACAATATTACCAGCATAAAAAAGAGAAAAAGGAGAAATATAGTGGCATTATCCAACATAAAAAAGAGAAAAGGGGGAAATGTAGTGGCATTATGCTGATATATGCCTGGGCCCTAGGTCAATCAGCGTAACAATAATATAAGCATCTGTGTGTTTCTGTGAGACTGGGGTCTGAACCTTAAGGCTAGGCTGGTTAGTCTGGACCAGAAACTTAATACAACACACACACACACACACACACACACACACACACACACACACACACACACACACTAAAGCTTTGGAAATTTTGATTGTCTTAACTAGGCAAGTGAGGCTTTTGATTCACTGTAGGACACTTATCATCATAGTGAATTTACTTTTCTTATTAAATCCTTATTTTAGTTAATAATAGGAAAAATTTACTTTTCACATAAATGTAAAAGGTGACTGGTATAAAGACAATATGAAACAATAATATAGTTTATATGGAGACATAAAATAATTATGACCTTGTGGCATGGAAAGAATAATGGTAGAGGCAACAATTACCAGCTTTCATATAGCTGCTGGTCTTTTCAAATCTGAATGTGCAATGAAACTCCCTTAGGTCATACATTCTAAGTAAATCTTCAGCCTTCTGTTTCATAATTATAATTGTGATAGAGAATGTGTTGTGCTGTGGAAAGAGAAGCAGTTAGGGAAGCAAGGCCTCCATTCTCTTTGAATATCACTGCATATTTATCAAGACCACTTCTGCCATCCACTATCAAAACTCCAGTATGTCACAGCACATTATTATCTCCCTCCTGCCTCAGATACTCCTTGCAAAGGCATCTTTGAGTGATATATTATTGATGAATGAGAGGACTAAAACTGGTTGGTTAACTTTATTTCATTCTTTTGAATTTTCCAGGATTCTCTGATAGTGGATACGGTGAATTAATAACAAAGATAAATGATTTTGATACCAATAAAGATAAAACATTCTATATTCTCAACCCCACTGCCTTTCAACTTGAACAACTCCACTATTGGTATATATATTAAAATTTTATTAGATGAAATTTCCTTTGCAAGAAATATGTGAGCCTTTTGATTATGTTTTTTCAAAATAAATAAATATATAAATAATTAAACCTACTTATAAAAACAAGTTACTTTTCATTGATTACATATTATTTTAAATCTTTTTTTAATTTTTAAAGACAACAAAATATATGTTCTATTTATATAACTAGTATGATGACTATCAAATATATAGAGATAGATGTTACATAAAATATTATTTATATACACATTTTACTTTGGGTCGTTATAGAAGCAAATGCTGTAATTCATTATAAAACTTTTTCTTATCTGATCATCAAAGTTTAGTCCTGGAAAATCATTGCAGAATGGCCTTTTTAAATAAACGTTCTAGCAAAATCAGACATAGGATTGTTTTCTGGATCCCAAAAGGTTATATGAATCTTTTTCCTATTTTTTTTATAGGATAAAAAATGTTTCATTGAAAAGTTTTACCATCAGTAAGAATGAGAAAATTGAAACAGATTTAAATTTATTTTTCAGACATTTTTTTAAAAAAATGAAATGTAGCTCGGCATATCTTCAGAACAAATCTATTTAAACTGAATAGGACACTTATCTCTTTCTTTCCCTTAGGCAATACTTTCTGTCAGATACTGAATAGAGTAGCATATAGCAATTACAGTCATATTAAAATGACAAAATTTAGCTTCTAAAAGGTTTAGAGGACTACGAAATAAGAGAGAAGAGGATTAGAAAACACAGATGTGTGAGAAGCAAAGCTATTAACAATTCATCCCTGAGCACAAGAGAATTGGAAGGTGCATTAAAGGTATTGAATGCAGCTTTGCCATCATTCATATCAAATGTTTAGAGGGATGTGAAGCTTTTGATCTCGATTTAACCTTGGCATGAATAACAATACTTTTCAAATTCTATACTTAAAATATAATTATCTAATAAAACCTTAAAATACTTTAGTTATTTTAAAATAGATTGTCATATAGAATGTCACAATTGAAATATGTATGCTTTCTCTCACACATGTCTGCTGACTTTTAACTGTAAGTGGTTATCACCATGAGAGTGAACCTTTGGATGTCACAAGGTTGTGATGTTGGAGCTCTAGGAAGTAAAATTGGTTCCCTCATAAAAGAAGCCTAGAAAGATCATTTATTCTCTCCTTCTCAGTGTGAGCTAGGTTACAGGGAAAATAAGATCATAGAGAAAATGGATCATCCATGAAAATAAAAATCAAATTAGGCTCCACTGTTAGATGTGTAGTCTTAATCATTCTGGAGACAAGATTTCTTCTGTTGCAAGCCAACTGATCTGTTACTGCAGCCAAAGCAGACTGAGGCACAAGAGAGTGAGAATGTAGAACACAGAATCTGAATGCACCTGTCTCTATTAGGAAGTGCTTTATTCCCAGTGGAGGCTTGAACTGTAGGCATTCTGTAGAAGAATCTGTGTGTTACTAAACTGGAAGCTACTAGAAAGTCCACTGTGGCCTTTGGTTTTAGAAAGTATTAACTCAGAGTAACTCTCAGACTTCATTTAGTTCTTAGGCAGTGTTAATAGAAGGGCTTGGCCCTGCCTTCCTGTGGCTATCTGACTTTAGGTGAGACACTCCTGCTCATGTACATATCTACTCTCTGTGATCTAAACTCATCAATGTCTTCATCAAGCATAGTTATGACAGTATAATATCCTTGAACGTCCAGAATATTGAGCTTCTCTTCTCTACTTAACAAAATTATCCAGACTCGCTCATGTCATTAAGATACTGAACAATTCAAAGATCTAAGTGTTTGGTATTGAGAAGGGGCCATTGCTATAACTTTTTTCAAAAACTTATAGTAGTTTTGGAACTGTATCACAGAGAAAAAATGTGAAAAGCTGGGAAACAGCAGGCTAGACAAGCTTGTGAGACTTTCAGCAGATTACTTTGGGTAATTCTGGGCATTACTCAAGTTTAGGAACAAAAGAAGCAAGGCAGCTTCTGCAAGATAATCTGTTCCAAAAAATAAGTAAGATAAAAAACAAGAAGAAGGCAATGAAGAAAAAAAAAACAATAAAAAGGAAAGACAGAATATATCTGGGAGGATCTGGGTGATGAGTAGATATAAATATGATCATTGACACATTATATAAAATTATTTAAGAATTATAAACATTTTAAACATTTGTTGCTTCTTCCTAATGCTGTAGAGATGGATGAGAGCTGAATTTAAGAGCAACAAAGTAGCAGAAGAATTTCTCAATGGACAGGAGAAATTGTATGTGTGCTTTTGTAATCTTTACCCTTGCTTAAAAGCAAAAGGTAGCTTAGCATAGAGATTTAGAAAATTCAAGAAATAACAGGTTGAGCATTAAAACAAAACATAAAAGGATAATGAATATATCCCTTTCTAAACAGATTGTCTGAGTAAATGAGCAAATTTATGGAACAACCGAAAAGACAATAGGAGGGAACTGTGACAGTATGTCAGAAAATGCTGAATAAACCACCTCTCTATCATAGATTCCAGAGCCTTCTAGGATAAGAACATTGTTGACAAGGGCCCTAAATTATCTTCATAAACTCTTATCACAAAACCACCTCAAAATTCTATTCCCTTTTCTTCTGGTGGACTGTTCTGACTGTGACATTATTTAATTTTCCCCAGAGCATTAGATGCCATACAGATGGCAGACCTTGACAGATGCCATGTGAAGTTGTCTTTTCAGAATCCTTGAATATTTGAAGAGGGATTGTGGTGGCTTCCACAAAGTGTGTAAAGAAATTACTTTCAGTCCATGCTGGGGATTGACCTAGCTAGAGAGAGCCCTTCATAGGAAGATGCATAAGAGAAATACAGGACTGGAACAGTAATTGGGACCCTACAAATGTGGAAGTATAAGAAGCATAGATTGGAGGATAAAGCTACATGAAATATGTAATACCTGTCCAAGATAATAAGAGACCTACAGCAGAAGGGGACAACTGGAAACCAAGAGACTCTAATCATTTGTTGAACCCAAATTTGGTTTATTAAGATTTAATGTTTATGCTGGATGTTGATCTAGAAAAGATGAGTTATTTCCTTTTATTTACTTATATTAATCCTTTCTTTTGTAACACTAATATTATCTGAAGCCTAATATACTATTATGTTTTGGAAGTATGAAAAATTTTGTTTTCTTGTTTATTTGCTTTCCTTTTCAAATCTGGAGATTAACCTAGGACTGTACAGGTGAAAGATAGTGGTATATCACTAAGCCCCAGCCACAGCACCATAACTGCTTTTATGAATTTATAAGCACTTGGATAATTCTTATAAATTCATCTCAAGGGAATATTATCATATACGAACTAGTCCTCTACTCATCCTGATTTAATGTTTACCAGAGTGACCCAGCAAATTTGTACTTTTTCCCACCATTATGCTAATAAAGTCCAAGTAGATCTTGATGTCATATCCTTCAAACATTAGCACAATGAACTAGATAAACTCATTTTAAAAATAAACATACAGCCTTAAATATTTTATTATAGTGAAAAGCTCTAGGAATCCATTCTCTGTCTTCATGTAACCTTTATTGTAAATTTTCTATTACTATTTTAACTTTCTTGCAACTAGTGACTAAATAAAGATTGTGAACATTAATCTCAATTATCATCTTGTGAGAATTTAATATTACCATAATAATACACCTCAGTTTGTTTTTAAAGGCATTTCCAGAACAAATTAACTAAGAATAGAAAACACAAACAGAATATGGGTGACACAATCTCACAACCTGGTATCCCAGACTAAATGAAATTAAAAAAATAAAAATCACTGAATACCAGTAAGGCAAAATAAAACCTGATGCCAAAGGTTCTACTGATTTTGAGGGGAGAAAGATCAGAGATTAGATAAGCAGAGCAGCTAGCCACCAGAGAGACATCTTACCTCTAGGAATCCTTAGACCAAATAATTGGGATTTTATCTCTATGAATCCTGAAACTGAATGGGCTGAGATCTTATGTCCAACCTCCTTATATTTCTGTCTTCACCTCCTTAGTGCTGGGATTAAAGATGTACCTCCTTTGTGTTGGAATCAAAGGTATCAGCCTCTACCATCTCTGTTTCTCTTTTAGACTGATTCAATCTTGTGTAGCCCAGGGTGACCTTGAACACCTACCTTGATCTTCCTACCTCCACCTCCAATTACTGGGATTAAAGGTATGTGCCAACATGACCGGGTCTCTGTGGTTAACTAGTGGCTGGCTCTGCCCTCTGATCTCTGAGGAAATTACTGTTATTAACAGGGAAGCATTATCATATTAGCTACTATTGCTGTCATGCCTATGCCATTTAGTCTTTTTTTATGTCAGTTTCTCAGACTGCATTCTTTTTGTTGTTGACTTTTTTTTAATTTAAAAGTTTGTTGTAGTTGTTTTACATTCTGACCTTCTCCTACTTTTCCTCATCCTAACCTCCACTAAATCCTCAAATAGGATAAGCCTCCTATGGGGAGTCAACAAAGTCTAGTATGTCAAATTCAGGCAGGACCAAGCCTCTCCCCCTTGAAGAACAAGACATAAGGAATGTGTTCCAAAAAGCCAGCTCATACACCAGGGATAAATCCTAGTCTTTCACTGTCAAAGGTCCCACCAACTGCTCAAGCCACAAAATTTTCATTCACATTCAGAGGACCCAGTTTTGGCTCATGCAGATTCCCCAGATGTCAATCCAGAGTCAATGATTTTTCTAAAATTAGGAACAAAACAAGGCTCTCTATCCTCTCTGTACCTATGATACTTGAAGTCCTAGCTAGAGCAATAAGACAACAAAAGGAGATCAATGGGATATAAATTGGAAAGGAAGAAGTCAAACTTTTGTTATTTGCAAATGATACAATAGTATACATAAGTGACCCCCATAATTCCACCAGCAGACTCTTACAGCTGGTAAATACCTTTAGTAATGTGCCAAGATACAAGATTAACTAAAAGAAAAAAATCAATAACACTCCTATACACAAACAATAAATAGACTAAAAAAGAAATCAGGGAATCATACATCACCCTTTACAATAACTATACATAACAAATATCCTGTGGTAACTCTAACAAAATAAGTAGAAAACCTGTATGACTCAGACACCATTCTTATGCAATTCAGCATGTTAGCTTTTATTCAGCGTTTAGTTCATTAGAAGGAAATTATGGTTTATTGGTAGAAGCTCAGAGTCATAAAATTTGATTTGTTTTATATAAAAGTTTGTACTATTAATTTATTTACTCATCATAATCAATAAAAATACAGTATCATTTCTCATGTTTCTTAAAAATAATCACTCACTCATCTCCAATTCATATAATATACTTTGGAAAGAAGTTGGTATTTCAATGTCTGAGTAAAACAATGAAGATAGAAAAAAAGTGTGGTGGGGGGGTAGGATATCTTAATCCCCGCCTAATCCCTCCCTTTGGAGGCAGAAGCAGGTGGATCTCTGGGAGTACTAGACCTCCCTATTCTACAAAGTGAGTTCCAGGACAGCCAGGATTGTAACATGGAGAAACTCCATCTAAAAAACAAAAACAATTAAATGAATATGTTTATGCGTAAACACTTAGACACATTCAAAATTTGTAATTCTACCAAATAAATTTGCCTCAATTTATATCTACTTATAGTCAGATGTGTCTCTGTTTCACCTACATTTAGCCCCCAAATTAGACAAAGCTTATGTTAATTATAAACTATTTGTCCTATGACTCAGGCATATTGCTAGGTCTTACTCTTAAACTAACCCATGATTCTTCTCCATGTTTAGCTACATGGCTTGGTACCTTTGCTCAGTGCAGCATTCTCATCTTCCTTCCCCTGTGTCTGGCTGCCATCTCCTCTGTTCTTCCTCTTCCCAGAAGTCTCTTCATCTAATTGTCCCACCATTATTTCCTGTCTGCCTAATCAACATCTTATTAAACCAATATTTACAGTGACAAATATTTACAGTATACAATATTACAATCATACATCTACCTATATCAGTGAGAATTAATATATATTCTTGTTTCCTTCTTTGCATTTATACTATATTTAATGGCTAAACTTTATTCTGGTTTTAGCATGTGGCAGACTCATTTGGTTCATATTTTCTTTTTAAGTAATCTCTTTACTTTTTTGTCAATTGTCTTTTTTAATGAATATTTTCTTACTTTTACTGGAATTTTGATTTTTTTTTCTAAAATAACTTTTTATCCATGCAGAATGGCAAGTAAGGAAAAGCACCAATGTATTCTAACTTATGTACTTACAGGTATAGATATTTTACATCAGAGTATTGTACTGATATTATTTTGAGCAATACTCTATCCGACTCCATTGTGTCATTGCATCAATTATGACCTCTTTTTGCTTATTAGTGGCCTCTAATCTAACTGTAAGAGCTCAGTTGCAGATGACTGGATTCTTTCTCCATTTCCTGCATTTATATTGTAAGTTGCTTGAATAAATATTGACCCGTATAGAATGTCTCTTGTGTTGATATCTGGGTATTAATCAGTCACACTTATAGGACAATGTTGCTCAAAGTCTATTCAGTGCCCTAGCGCAAGCAACATTATATCAGAATGTAAGAAATGCAAACAGTTAAATAACACACCATAACTGCAAGGAGCAGGAAGTCTGTTTTATCTACAATGCTAGTGTCCCTAAAATAACTTACATCTGAGAATCTCTGTTTTATATGGTATATATCCTCTCAATGCCTACTCTTGCTGTCCTGGCACAGGCATAATAACTAATTCATCAGAATGAAGATGTTCTCATAGAACCCCATTTTCTGCCCCCAGAGAGAAAGCTTGTTTCTTTATTTCTGAGGTACAGCTTTAGACAGACTACCTTTGCTCAAGCTTATCAATTCTGTAATGGTAAATATATTCAACTCTACTGTGCACTGAAAAGAAATACATAGTTTCCCAGAAATGGATGTCAATAAATTATCAGTGACTGTATTTCACATCATTTTGCAAACAACCTGTTGTTCACTGGGCTAATTTAATCTTCATTTTTTATTGTCTCTGCCTTTTATGTGAAATGAGATATGAAGAAATGTAAAAGTACATAAAAGTCAGCAGAAAATATGTGAGGGATGTTTACCAGAAAAGTCTTCTGTAATAACAATGAAGTGATACATCAAATAATATTCCAATGAAGAAATTTCTTCTTGTTTCTTTCTTCTATATACTGTTAGTTATAGATGATACTATTTGTTCCATTTATTCATCACTACTATTCTCTTCTCCTGTAACTGACAATCATAGAGATATGAAGAATCAAGTGAAAGCCTTTGAATATATCTTTTTATTTTACCTTATTTTGGTGACTTTAACTTATACATTTCCTACTAGAATTCTTTAAAATGTTCTTTGCCAGTTGTTGGAGATAAATACACATTGAGTTGATTTAATTTTAAATATATTCAGACACAGAAGCCTTGTATCTACTTTTTAATGAGTTCTAACCTTCTTTGCAGATTCTCAGCTTTCCTTTGTATTCAAAATATAAATAAATTGATGGTTTACTGACTTTTCCTAGCTTGATATATTTCCTTGTCTTATCTCACAAAACCAGCTAGGGCATTCAGAACCAGGAAAAAAATGGTTCAATTCTTCAAGGGGAGGATATTAAGCGTTTCATAATTCTGAGTAAGGAATATTTTAGATTTTTTGAAGATATTTTAAAAATTCATGTTCTTTCACTTTTAGCATTTACTAGACATTCAATGATTAGATGTAAAAAATTTTATACTCTTTATATGTATAGAATTATGATGTTTTTATTCATTAAATATAGCTATTATAAGTACTTTCTTTCTCTAACACTAAACCAAAATAGATAACTAAGGAAAAACCTAAAAACATACATTAACCACTCTTGAATATCTTCATGTATTGGCCTTATTGTATCTAGTACTGTGATGTTTTTACATCCAAGTTCACTGAAATGAAAAATTAAGTTTTTGCTTTCTGTACTATTCTTTCAAGTCATTGTTGTTAATATATTAATGCTTCAACCAATGGAAAAGAAAAATTTGCCTACTTTAGGATGCTTCAGAAAAGAAAATGTTGACTTTATTTTCATAACTGCTCATTGGAACTGACTACTATAATTTAATTCAAATAACATTACAACAAAAAACTGAACAGTATACTCATTATGTCAGAAAAAATATAAATTGATACAACCATTGAGCACTTTTATTTCTAACCACTCCACATGAGAACAAATAGTTGCTACTATGTCATATCAGTTCAGTGTGAATGTTAATCATATGCTTGATCATATGAGCCCTTGTAAGCTGTGTTCTCAGGAGGAATGCATCAGAAATAAAGAAAGGCAAATAAAATGTTTTTTTTTCATAAAAAGGTTAAATTTTAAAGATTATATTGGGCAACCTATACCCCTTTTGCCTACATACTTTCAGTTAAGTTCCAGATGATAGTTATTATATTGTATTGTCCCTGGGTATCCCTAGTGCCCTTTCATAGTTATGTTTGTACTATTTTTTATGTTTGGCTTTTATTTTTTCTCTTATTAATTCCAGAAAATAAATATTTCCATCATTATTTTATTTTTTTATGATTTTTGTTTGTTTGTTAATACAGGGTTTTTCTGAGTAGCTTTGGAGCCTGTCTTGAAGCTCACTTTATAGACCAGGTCTGTTTTAAACTCAGAAGGTGCATCTGTCACTGTCTCCTACGTTTGGGTAATAAAGGAATATACTACCACTGTCTGCATTATTTTATTCTTAATTCAAGTTCTATTTATTTTTCTATTGACACATTAATTTTGTATATTTTCTCAGAAAGTACTACATGTGTATTATTTTATATATTATTTGTATTATATATTATATAAATACACAGAAACATAATTATATGTTGGTTCTCAGTTTGTTTTTTTTTCCTTTTTATTATGAATAAAGTCACATTTTCTATTTGTGTATATCCCTGTTCAAGGACCCATCCCCTTTAGTCCCCTCCAGAGACTCTCTCCTCTCCACATCTCCCATTCTCCTCCCCAGCAAGGGTAGGAGGTTCCAAGGTTCCAATATTGCTCAGTTCAGGATCCATTCCTGGCAGATCCAGTATCCTCAACACAACATCAGGACCTACTCAGGTGTTTCTCTAGAGGTAGTAGCATCCAAAGTACCAGTCCAAGGTGACCCAGATGCCAAGTTAATCATTGGTTGTGTTTTGCAACCAGGACATGCCTTCCTTTTTACTTTTTTCTGATTAGAGTCCACTAATGAGTGAGTTCATCCCCGGATTATCTTTCTGGGTTTGTGATACCTCGCTCTGGAGGATATTCTCCAAACCCATTCATTTGCCTGCAAATTTTAGGTTATCATTTTTTCTTACTGCTGAGTAGTACTCCATTGTGTAGATGTACCACAGTTTGTTAATCCCTTCTTCAGTTGAGGGGCATCTAAGTTGTTTTCAGGTTCTTGCTATTACAAATAATGCTGCTATGAACATAGTTGAGCTAATGCCTTTTGGAATGTGAATGTGCTTCTTTAGGGTATACACCCAGAAGTTGTATTGCTGTGTCCTTGGGGAGATTGATTACCAGTTTCCTGAGAAACCTTCATACTGCATTCCAAAATGGCTGAACAAGCTTACACTCCCGCCCACAATGGAGGAGTGTTCCCCTTGTTCCACAACCTCTCCAGCATAGGTTTTCACCAGTGTCTTTTATCTTAGCAAAACTGCCTGGTGTCAGGTGGTATCTCAAAGTTGTTTTGATTTGCATTTCTCTGATGGCTGAACAAGTAGAGCACTTTTTCAAGTGCCTTTCAACCATTTGTAATTCTTCAGCTGAGAATTCCCTTTTTAGTTCTGAATCCCAACTTTTTGATTGTCTAATTCAAGGTTTTCCGCTCTATTTTCTTGAGTTCTCTTTATATTGCAGAGATCAGTCCTCTGTAATTGGTAGGGTTGGTAAAAATCTTTTCCCATTCTGTAGGCTGTCTTTTGGTCCTATTCACAGTGACCTTGGCTTTACAGAAGCTTCTCTGTTCCAGCAGGTCCCACTTATTGATTGTTGTTCTTTTGTCTGTGCCACAGGTGTTATATTTAGGAAGTGGTTGCCTGTGCCAGTTCATAAAGAGGTATTTCTCACTTTCATTTCTATCAAGTTCAGAGTGGGTGGGTTTAGGTTGAGGTCTTTGATCCACTCGGATTTGAGTTTTGTGGAGGGTGACAGTCTTAATTTATTTGCATTTTTCTACACACTACTAACCAGCTATGCGAACACCATTTTTTGAAGATACTATCTTTTTTCCATTGAATATTTTGGTCCTCTTTGTCGAAGATCAGGTGTTTATAGGTTTTTAGGGTTAATGCCTGGATCCTCAATTCTATTCCCTTGATCCACAAGTCTTATTTTATGCCAGAACCAGGCTGTTTTTATTACTGTAGCTCCATACTAGAACTTGAAGCTGGGAATGGTCATGCCTCCTGAGGTTCTTTGTTGAGCAAAATTGCTTTGACAATCCTGGATTTCCTGTTATTCCAAATAAAGCTGAGTATTGTTCTTTCAAGGTCTGTTAAATATTGTGTTGGAATTTTGATGGGCAGTGCATTGAATCTGTAGGTTGCTTTTGGTAGAATTGCCATTTTTACTATGTTTTTTCTACCTATCCAGGAACATGGGAGATCTTTCCATTTTCTGATATCCTCTTCAATTTCTTTCTTCAGTATTTTAAATTTTTGTCAAATAGATCTGTTACTTCTTTGGATATAGTTACTCCAAGGTATTTAATTCTATTTGCAGCTATTGTAAAGGTACCTGTTTCCCTTATTTCTTTTTCAGCCCTTTCGTCTTTAATATATAGGAGGGCTATGATTTCTTTGAGTTAATCTTCTATCCTGCTACATTGTTGAAGGTGTTTATCAGCTGTAGAAGTTGCCTGGTAGAATTTTGTGGGTCACTTATGTATGCAATCATATTATTTGCAAATAGAGGTAGTTTCATTTCTTCTTTTCCAGTTTATATCCATTTAATCTCCTTTTATTCTCTTATTTCTTTAGCTAAAACTTCGAAAACTATATTGAATAGATAAGGGGAGATGGGACATCCTTGTCTAGTTCCTGATTTTAGTGGGATTGCTTTGAATTTTTCTCCATTAAGTTTGATGTTGGCTGTTGGCTTCTTGTAAATCACCTTTATGATTTAGTTATTTTCCATTTGTTCATGATCTCTCCAGGGCTTTTATCATAAATGAGTGTTGGATTTTTTCAAAGGCTTTTTATGTATCTAAGGATATGATCATGTAATTTTTTTCTTTTTGTTTCTTTATATGATGGATGACATTTACGGTTTTTCATATCTTGAATCAACCCTGCATTTAAGGATGATGCTACTTGGTCTTGGTGGATGATATTTTTTATATATTGTTTACGGTTTGCCAAAATTTTGTTGAGAATTTTAGCATCGATATTTATGAGGGAAATTTGTCTGTAATTCTCCTTCTTTATTGTGTCTTTGAGTGGCTTGGGCATTAGGGTAATTATGGCCTCATAAAAGGAATTTGGCAATATTCCTTCAGTATGTACTGTGTGAAATAGTTTGAGGAATAACGGTAGTAATTCTTCTTTGAATGTCTGGTAGAATTCTACATGAAACCATATGGACCTGAGCGTTTCTTTTTACTTGGGAGGCTTTTAATAACTTCAATATCCTTAAGGGTTATAGGTCTGTTTATTTAATTAATGTGGTCTTCTTTTAATTTTGGTAAATATTACCTCTTCAAAAAGCTGTCCATTTCTTCTACGTTTTCCAATTTTGTGCAGTATAGATATTCAAAGTATGACCTGATAATTCTCTGGATTTCCTGGGAGTCTGTTTTATGCCCTTCTTTTCATTTCTGATTTTGTTGATTTGAATACTCTCTGCTTTTTGTTTAGATTGCAAATCTATCTTGTTGACTTTCTCAAAAAACAACTCTTTTATTCACTGATTCTTTGTATTATTCTTTTTGTTGCAATTGTATTGATTTCAGCTCTAACTTTGATTATTTCCTGCCATGTACTCCTTCTAGGTGAGTTTGCTTCTAATTGTTCTAAGGCTATCAGCTGAGCTGTTTGTTCTCTAGTGTGGGATTTCTCTAGTCTTTTCATATATGCATCTAGTTCTATGAATTTTCCTCTTAAGATTGCTTTCATTGTGTTCTACAAGTTTGGGTATATTGTGGATTCATTTTCATTAAATTCTAGGGAATCTTTGATTTCTTTCTTCATTTCTTTGTTGACACAGAGGTGGTTCAGTTGAGTGATGTTTAGTTTCCATAAGTTGGTAGGTTCTCTGTGATTTTTGATGCTGTTGAATTCTAATTTTAGGCCCTGGTGGTCTGATATGGTACAAGTGATTATTTCCATTTTTTTTATATCTATTCATATTTGCTTTATGACCAATTATGTGGTATATTTTAAGTAAAGTTCCTTGTCATTCTGAGAAATATGTATATTTCTTTGTATTTGGATGTAACTTTTTGTAAATATCTATTAAATCCATTTGCAACAAAACCTCTGTTAGACTCCTTATTTCTCTGTTGAGTCTCTGTCTGGTTGACCTATCCAGGGGTGAAAGTGGAGTATTGAAGTCTCCCACCATTAGTGTAAAAGAACTGATGTGAGATTTGACCTGTAAAAGTGTTTTTCATACATAAGTAGGTGCCCTTAAATTAGGGGCATAAATATTCAGGAGTGAAATCTCCTCTTTACCAATTTTTATGCAGTGAATAAGTAGTGTCCATATTGGTCCTTTTTAATTGATTTTAGTTTAAATACTTTTTTGGTATTAGATTGGTAACACCAGATTGTTTCTTAGGGCCATCTGATGGGAAAATCTTTTCCCAACCATATACTTGGAGCCTGTGCCTGTCTTTGTGGTTGAGGTGTGTTTCTCGTATGCAACAGAAGGATGGCTTCTGTTTTTTATCCATTTTGTTAGTGTGTGTCTTTTTATAGGTGAGTTTAGTCCATTGATATTAAGGGATATTTGTGACCACTGATTGATGTTTCCTGCTTTTTGGTGGTATCTTGCATGTATTTCCTTTCTCTGTGCTTTTCCTCTGTGGGATTATTGAATGTCTGTGTTTTCATGGGTTTATCTGGGATCCTTAGTTTGGAGGGCTGGATCAGTAGATAGGTATTGTTTCAGTCTGACTTTGTCATGAAATATCTTCTTTATTCCATTTATGGTGATTGATAATTTTGCTGGGTATAGTAGTCTAGTTTGGTAGTCATACTCTTTTAATGTCCGTATAACTTCTGACCAAGCCCTTCTTGATTTCATCGGTTCCATTGAATAGTCAGGTGTTTGTATGAAGGGTCTGCCTTATAAGTAAGTTGGTCCTTTTCTTTTGCAGCTCTTAAAATTTTTTCTTTGTTCCATATGTTTTTGTCTTGATTATTATGTGGCTAGCTGAGTTTTGGGGGGTTCTAATCTAATTGTTCTGCATGCTTCTTATATCTTTATAGGCATTTCCTACTTCAAGTTAGGAATGTTTCCTTCTATGATTTTATTGAATATATTATCTGTGCTTTTGGGCTGGTATTCTTCTCCTTCTATTCCTATTATTCTATGCATAGGTCTTTCCATGGTGTCCTAGATTTTCTCAACATTTTGTTTTATGGCTTTTTTGGTTTTAGTGTTTTCTTTACTGATGTATCTTTTTCCCTTCTGAGTCTTCCACTCCAGAGATTTTTCTCTTCCATCTCTTGGATTCTGTTGATTATTCTTGTTTCTGTAGTTCTAGCTCTTTTCTTCAGGTTTTCTATTTCTACCTTTGCCTCATTTTGTGCCTTTTTATTGCTTTTATTTCAGTTTTTAGTTCCTGGAATGTTTCTTTCATTTTTTGGTTTATCTTTTCTCGGTGTTCTTTCAAGGATTTGTTCACCTTTTTCCATTTTTGTTTGTAATTTCTTCTATTTCTTTAGGGAAAATTTTTATGTCTTCTTTGAAGGTGTTAGTAATCTTCATAAATGTTTTTCTGGTGTTGTATCCTTTTGTGTCCTCTTCATTGCTCTGCTCAGTTCTTGTAGTTTTAGAACCACCAGTTTCTTCTGGTGTTACCTTGTTGTTCTTTGTATTATTACATGTATTTTTGCACTGGCGTCTGCCCATGGTTTCAGAGGTTCACAATTTGACATCTCGTAATCAGTTGTGGCAAGAGGACTTGTGTGTGTCCTGTCTCCTCTGAGCAATGGTCTGCTCATTCTCTGACTCTGTTCTGGGCATGGGTCTGAATTTCAAATTCTCAGTCCTTCTCTTATGACCCAGTTCACCCTGGAGGCAGTGCCCAACCATGCAAGGTCTCTTCTTTTAGGCTGGCTGAAGCCACCCATCACCACCAAACCCTAGCTCCTATCTGCTAAGGAGAGCTGAGATCAGGCTTTAGGGATTGACCCTGGTCTGCTCTCAGTTTGTTATTTATAAAGTAAAATGCTTACAGTCTCTGTCTTGCAAATGTCTTACTTAGAAAATTTTTGTCCTTATTGTACGGTATTATACTGTGTATAGTTTTAAAAAAGATGATTTATGTCTTGTTTTAATCTTTACCTGTGCTGGGGACACAGAGATTCTTGTTTTTAAACAGAAGCATAAAAAGAACCAGAAATGTAAATCACACAAAGGTGTGTTTTTCAATGGAGGATATAAAAATCAAATACTTACATTCCATTCAGAACTCAGAGAGTGGAGTTTGTTAATGATCTGGTGACATTTTTACTACCTGTAAATGTAAATCTCACCCAAATACCTGGGAATTATCCCAGACTCTTCCTTTGCTAGATTATTACCCATCCTTAAGAAAGTTGTCACACATACTTTATGTTTTCTTCTGTACTATTAGTTGGAGACCTAAATTATAGGCTTTTAAGTTATCTATAGAACTACCCTCAGAGATACATGTACTTTCTCAATGAATTTCTATGTTGTCACACCTTAAGCTTTATTATGTACCTTGAATTTTACTGGACTGTTCATTACCTGGATACCTTTCTCCAAATTTTACTCTTTTTTTTAAATATGCTGGCAGTAAACTGGCTGGTAGTAGACTTCCCAAAGTCAGGTGTAAGTTAATAGAGGGAATTTTCACTGTGTTTTTATTCTTTTCCCTTTACATGATTTACTTTCATGCCTAAATACAGGCATAGACTTTCTCATACCTGTTTTAGAATATTTATTAATATTAATAAAAAATATCATGTTACTTTTTTAGTTCTGTGAAATATTTCTTTAATGATGCAAGATGTGTGCCATTCTTTTATATTGCATTTGTTTAACTCATTCATTGCAGCCATGCTATTTTGTCTATCTAAACTCCTGACTGGTCCAATAAAGAGCTAAATGACCAATAGCTAGCAAGGAGAGAACAGATGGGTAAGGCTGTGAGACAGAGAGAATAAATAGGAGGAGAAATCTGAGAAGAAAGACCCAAGACTGAGAGAAGAAAAGGACAGCTACACAGCCACAAAAATTTGAATGGAATGAGAAGGAAGGGTTATACAGAAATAGAGAAAGAAAAAACCCAAAGGTAAAAAGTACGTGGGATAATTAGTTATGAAAAGCTAGCTAGAAATAAGCAAAGCTTAGGCTAGGTATTTATATGTTTAAAAAAAAAAAAAGAAAAAACAAGAAGTAGTGGAGGAACCATGTTGCCACACAGTTTAGGAAAATATTTTAGCAGCTTTACATTTCATAGCAAGTTTCAGATAGGCACAATTCAAATACTCACAAGTTATTTGTGTTGCCTTCAGAAAATAAGGGCAAAAGAACATGTAATTTTTCAAAATTTAGTTGTTTGTTCTGTCTATGTCTTGGTCTTTGTTTCTACCTTTCTTATTTAGTTGTATTTGATTAAACTTTTTACGTACTTTCTATTATATAAAAAAAAATTATGTGACTAGCTGGAAACTCAGTGGCAACCCTCCAAAAGAACAAACAGTAAAGAATAAAATAAATTACATTTTGAGAATCAATGTGAGGCTCAAATATTCCTAGGACATAAGAAAGATGATAACAAACAACCAAAACCAAAACACAGATATGGCTCCTTTAAGAAACTCTGGTATAATACAGAGCACTAAGACAGACATTTTTTTTCATTCTAAATAGAAACAACAACAACAACAGCAAAAAAAAAAAAAAAAAAAAAAAAAAAAAAAAAAAAAA